>JAVTVY010034233.1:0-14362 GCA_036873755.1 Hanleya hanleyi
TTGATCGCCTCCGCGGTTGACGGCACGGTCAGCTCATTCGTTTTCATGGATTTGCTTACTTATTTTTTTACGGCCAATAATTTCTGATAATTAAAATACATGCGGCATTATTGATCTCCAAAATATTGATGCGGGCGGGTCATGCGAAACAACCTATCAACTGACAACGGCCAAATCGATGGGTGGAATAGATCAAGATATCGCGTTCACAACACAGACGGGTACAATATGGGCGAGTGAAATCCAAGATGGTCAATGGCAGCCATCTTGGATTACATACTACCTCAATGAAAATCAATACCAATGGCTGTCTAACTGATGTGAAGCACCCTCTCGAGTTTGAAGTCGATTGGTCAAATTGTTCTCGAGATATCACGTTCACAAGATTCGAGATGGATGGAATCCAATATGGTCAATGGCAGTCATCTTGGATTACGTACCTCAGTGAAAATCAATACCAATGGCCGTCTGACTGATGTGAAGAACCTTCCCAAGCTTGAAGTTGATGGATGGAATTGTTCTCGAGATATCGCGTTCACAAGATCTGGGACGGATGGAATCCAATATGGTCAATGGCAGCCATCTTGGATTACGTACCTCTGTGAAAATCAATACCAATGGCCGTCTGACTGATGTGAAGAACCTTCCCAAGCTTGAAGTTGATTGGTGGAATTGTTCTTGAGATATCGCGTTCACAAGATATGGGACGGATAGAATCCAATATGGTCGATGGCAGCCATCTTGGATTACGTACCTCAGTGAACATCAATACCAATGGCCGTCTAACTGATGTGAAGCACCTTCTCAAGTTTGATGTCGATTGGTCGATTTGTTCGCAAGATATCGCGTTCACAAGATGTGGGAAGAACAGAATCCAATATGGTCGATGGCGGCCATCTTGGATTACGTACCTCAGTGAAAATCAATACCAATGGCCGTCTAACTGATGTGAAGCACCCTTCTCCAAGTTTGAAGTCGATTGGGCCGGGTCGAACTGTTCTCAAGATATCGCGTTCACAAGATGTGGGACGGACAGAATCCAATATGGTCGATGGCGGCCATCTTGGATTACGTACCTCGGTGAAAATCAATCCCAATGGCCGTCTAACTGATGTGAAGCACCTTCTCAAGTTTGAAGTCGATTGGTCGAACTGTTCTCAAGATATCGCGTTCACAAGATGTGGGACGGACAGAATCCAATATGGTCGATGGCGGCCATCTTGGATTACGTACCTCAATGAAAATCAATATCAATGGCCGCCCAACTGATGTGAAGCACCTTCTCAAGTTTGAAGTCGATTGGTCGAATTGTTCTTGAGATATCGCGTTCACAAGATGTGGGACGGACAGAATCCAATATGGTCGATGGCGGCCATCTTGGATGACGTACCTCAGTGAAAATCAATACCAATGGCCGCCTAACTGATGTGAAGCACCGTCTCAAGTTTGAAGTCGATTGGTCGAATTGTTCTTGAGATATCGCGTTCACAAGATGTGGGACGGACAGAATCCAATATGGTCAATGGCGGCCATCTTGGATTACGTACCTCAGTGAAAATCAATACCAATGGCCATCCAACTGATGTGAAGCACCTTCTCAAGTTTGAAGTCGATTGGTCGAATTGTTCTTGAGATATCGCGTTCACAAGATGTGGGACGGACAGAATCCAATATGGTCGATGGCAGCCTTCTTGGATTACGTACCTCAGGGAAAATCAATACTAATGGCCGTCCAACTGATGTGAAGCACCTTCTCAAGTTTGAAGTCGATTGGTCAAATTGTTCTTGAGATATCGCGTTCACAAGATGTGGGACGGACAGAATCCAATATGGTCGATGGCGGCCATCTTGGATGACGTACCTCAGTGAAAATCAATACCAATGGCCGTCTAACTGATGTGAAGCACCTTCTCAAGTTTGAAGGCGATTGGTCGAATTGTTCTTGAGATATCGCGTTCACAAGATGTGGGACGGACAGAATCCAATATGGTCGATGGCGGCCATCTTGGATTACGTACCTCAGTGAAAATCAATACCAATGGCCGTCCAACTGATGTGAAGCACCTTCTCAATTTTGAAGTCGATTGGTCAAATTGTTCTTGAGATATCGCGTTCACAAGATGTGGGACGGACAGAATCCAATATGGTCGATGGCGGCCATCTTGGATTACGTACCACAGTGAAAATCAATACCAATGGCTGTCTAACTGATGTGAAGCACCTTCTCAAGTTAGAAGTCGATTAGTCGAATTGTTCTCAAGATATCGCGTTCACAAGATGTGGGACGGATGGAAGGACGGACGGCTAGCATTTCCAAGTCCTCCCACCACTTCGTGGCGGAGGACAACAAGCAGAAAAATGATAAGCACTCTATCTAAATACGGAATCAGTGCTCATCGATTAGAGATAGAACATGGTCATTACGGGAATGTAGATAGGCAAGCGCGATATTGTAAACAGTGCAGTCAACAAGTCGTTGAAGATGAATATCAGTTCATTTTTAAGTGTCCAAAATACCACAAACAGCGAACACTGCTCACTACTATACTGAACAAAATTTGTCCGTATTTCGATAGTTTGAGTAAGTCTTCTCAAATGCGAATGGTACTGCGGAAAAAGTCTAAGAGCTTGTTGATCCACACGACCAGGTATTTGATCAAGTGTGATATTTTATTTTGGCACTGCAAACCGCCTGTAATGTAGCTATAGAACCTTTGCTGTGTAGGTGGGCGTGTCTGTTCTTCCCTACACAGCTGTAGTTCCTTCCCTTCACATTTCGTACCACGAAGTTTTGGCCTCCGAAACGCCTGTGTTTCGGAAGATTTAACGGCTGCACATACAAGAACACAGTAGCTGGTGATAATAAAATGTACCTCGTTATTCTCCTTGTAGTCTTTTGTCACTTCCCTCCAAGTTAGAACTGTCGGTATTCCCTCGTTCTTAAAGGTTATACCAAATGACTCTATACTACTCTGCATTAAAACATACCCAGTAGTGTTCCAAACAACAAATTAGTATTTTTTTCTCGAATAATGTCGTCGAAGTGGGTCTTAGGACACGAATAGCACACATGTGGGGAAAAACGTATTGGAGCCGTGACCTCTGGTGCATGACGTCACAACCTGATTACGATTGCGCCGTAAACGTCATAGTCTATGACGTCGGGCGTTGTTACGAAAGATTCACCCAACTGTGGGAGTTCTAGCGTGATGCTGACATTTGGACGTCACAACAGGCATTTGAGCCAGATCGTAATCAGGTTGTGACGTCACAGGTCAAGCGGTCACAGCTTTCGCCGTTTTGAAAGGGGCATGAAATCGTCGCACTTTACTGCTGCTATTTCCAACCTTGGGCAGTTTGAAAACATACAAAAATGTAAAACAAGTCTATATAATCACCTCTACAACAATTTAGCACAAAAAACTAGCAGATTTTGAGACCATTTTGTATAACCTTTAAGTTATCATCAATTGTTCAAGATTCTCGGGGATTTGAATATTCAGCTGACCTCCATTCAACTGTCAGTGATGTAAATTTCCCTTGCACGGACTTTGCCGGAGATGGCGGTGTCTTTGAAAACAAGCCGTGGCGCATGCGTGATTATTCAGGTCAGTTCAATGACGGTCCAACGAATGCGCGTGTACGTGGGCGTGGCTAACGGAGACATTCAAAATATGAGACCAAAATATGTCAGAAAACTCCGTGAAGGCGTGATTAAAAGATGATATCTCAAGAACGAGGAATTATTTAGTGTTGAGAGTTGGCAGGCGGCGAGAAGGACCAATGTAGAGGAAAATGAGGTATAGTTTATTACTATTCGCTGCCGTTTTATTTCGTGTGCAGTTAGGATATTGGACAACGTCATTCAAAGTTCAATGTGTGGGATGTATTGTGTATAGGAGGAACCTTGGCTGTGAGTCGATTACAGAGCCATTCGAGACTACAGCCATTCCTGGGCTACCTGTAGTGTAGCTAAATAATATATAGCCCTCAAGAGTATGAGGGCTATACGTCGGCCCCAGTCACCTCCAGCGAGGGTTTTAGATAATTTTATTACGAATCACCCACCTCTGAACCTGCCGTACATCTAATCTCTATCCCCTCCTGCGCACTATTTCAAAATATTGCACACTATTGTGAAATAGTAACGAATATATCGCCGTCTGAATTTCCCAGACGACTTCCACTTTAAACGCGCCATGTTAACCGTATAGAGTGACGTCACCAACATGGCGCGCAGAGAGCTAGAAGTTTCCGACTGGAAAATTCAGACGGCGATATATTCGTTACTATTTCACAATAGTGTGCAAGATTTTGAAATAGTGCGCAGGAGGGGATAGAGTTTAGATGTACGGCAGGTTCAGAGGTGGGTGATTCGTAATAAAATTATCTAAAACCCTCGCTGGAGGTGACTGGGGCCGACGTATAGCCCTCATACTCTTGAGGGCTATATATTATTTAGCTACCTGTAGTGTAGCAGCTTCCGACCAGTAAGCGAACAGGACCAGTAAGCGAACAGGTCCAACTAAATGAGGCAAAATACTAAATCCTGAGAAATTAACAATACACAAAACTTATAATTGTTCAACTACTTGATTAGTTGGTTATTTCTACTTACGAAACTGGCTCGTTTGTCGCCCGATTCTGTTAGAAAAAGCAGACGACAGGTTGCTTGGGAGGACAACAAATAAAATATTTTTAGATTTGCATCCTTTGTACAAACTGACAGAAAGTCAGATCAAGATAGTAATTACACTAGAAGTTGGAGAAATTGATGGTGAATCTGATGATATCTGAGAGAAATAACTTTTTCTTTCGTCATCTTTGACATCGGCAAAAGTTTTGATGCTGGTGAGGGCGCTACTGTGGATTTGGAGGGGACAAGTAATGATTTGAGTTATTCCCCTTGTTTTCTCATAATGGGGAATGGCGGTACTTCATGCTGAAATGACTGCTCCCTCCGATGTAGTTTTTGAAGGTAGGCCGCGGCTTTATGATGTTTTTCACTCAGCGGAAGTCTGTTTTACTGTGGATAAGTACTATATTTACTCAACAATCTATTCTCGACATACAATGACCAATATCCAATAATAATGTGTCTCTAAATGGTCGAAAAATCGCTGACAAGCAAGTGTTCGCTTACTGGTCCAGTATCACCATATTTTCGGAGATCAAACCGCTCTATTTGAAATCGTTCCTCACTCAAGTAAATTGCTGCTGGAGAATATATTCATATCTGAAAATAATTATCAAAGTTCGGTCCTTTGTTTTCTGCCAATAATTTTTATTTTAATATTCAAAATCGCATTTCTGAAAATTAAAATCACTCAAAAGTGTTCGCTTACTGGTCCACCAAGGCCTAGGCCTAGAGTCCAAAAACATCACTAAACCGCACAAGGTCCTTTGTGACAAAAAACGTTACAACAAGAACAAGATCCAGTCAGAGAATCGGTTTCTGGTTCTGTTTTTAATCAAATTGGGTCGACGAAGTGAATCAAAGGTTGGGGATGATCTTGCTTCAACCGGTTATTTGCAACAACAACAACAACAGAGCTGTCTGGATAACGCAAAAACAACACCACTGCATAACACAAAATCAACAACAAAAAAGTAGTAACGACAAACTTTGAAAACTCACAGACTGTGAAAGTCTTGCTCTGCACGTTGTAGCGAACATCTTGTGCTGCTTGGAGCGCAAGCAACAAAATTATAAAGCTGTCACCCACACTTGCCTGGCGAATCGGTCAGCGTACTCGTCAAATGTGACTTTCGTAACATATCGCTGTTTAAAGCACCCCGGGCAAAATGGAGGAGGCGCGACTTCAACATCATCAGTGACGTCACTGATGTGTGTGCTACTCTCAACAAATACGTCGACCTACCTCACCAATCTGATTAAAACTCAGACTTAATGAAAGCTCGTGTGAAACACGGGAGAAGAGCATTTCCCCGAATACATGTGTAACACATAAATTGGTACTCACAGGGTTTAGATCTCCCTAAAATGGGCACACCCTCTATTAGGTGTGGCAATTTTTTTAAGAATGGGACAGAGGGTGGGGCATATACCCATGGAGGATGAGCAATCTGGAATCATCCCTGGTAGTAGCGCCTCTGAGAGGGGATTTCTTTACTAATGGGCGAAACCCAGTGTAAGGCATTACAAAACTTAATTTTGTGTTTCACAGACCCGCCAACATTGAAAAATTGAATATCAGAATAAAAATCAAATTTCAAATTGCCCCTTTTATATCTCTACGAAAATTGGAACATTAAGATTTCAACCTTTTTTTTCATTCCTGATTGTATGCAATAAGCTGTTGTATTCTATCTGAAACAATGCCGGCAAATAAAACTGGCAGACAACTGGAAGTCAGCAAACTGTTGTTGTAAAATGCTGCTAATAGTGAGTGGATAGAATTTAACGTCGCTTTCAACCATATTTCAGCTATATCACGGCAAACCAACTAAGCACCACCCAGCCAAGTGAATTGCATTCCTGTTACTTCAAAGACGACATCTTTGAAGCAGCATGGAAACAGATAACCTCCATCCACCCTATAAAACTCTGAGAATAGCACACAAGACACAGACAGGTTGCTTACAGTGAGTGAGTGAATAGAATTTAACATCGCTTTCAACAATATTTCAGCATATCACGACGAACCAACTAAGCACCACCCAGCCCAGTTGTGTTCCTGCTACTTCAAAGAAGAAATCTTTGAAGCAGCATGGAACCATCCACCCTCCATCCACCCTATAAAACACTGAGGACAGCGCACAAGACACAGACAGGTTGCTTACATGGTGCAATAAAGACAAGTGATATTACAGTGCTAAACATCACATTATGAAAGTCCTGTTCTTCTCAGCAAAATGCATTGAAGCAATGCTGCTAATAGTACTTAGGCAACAACGGCATTCAACATAAATCGGGAACCTTCACTGGCTGTGTGATCTATCACTGTGTCATGGTACCCATATTCTGACAGTGACGTGGTATGTCAGAGCTTGGAAATGGTGGATGTTTCACCAGTTCAGCCGATATGTCATGGTTTAATTTACTGTTGAAGCATGAGGCTGTTGCAACACACGCGAACAACCACAATGTTGATGATAAGAATGTTAGATTTTAAGTGTTTGTTGATAGTTAAAAGTATGTGACTTAACATACAGTTTTTAAAGTCAGACATTCATGCACTCCGGATCCATCATCAGTTGCATATGTGATATTAATTTAGAAAGCCAAGCTATATTTCATAGGTTTAGTCAACTGGGATAGGCTTCTAGTCGGTCACCAATTGCACATGTATTATGAATTTGGAGAGCCTGTCTTAACTTCTTTTAAAATTACTGCTAATGTTACATTTAACCTTAACAAAACAGGTGGAGTCATTTTAATAAGGCTTCTGATCCATCACTATCTGCATATGTGGTATGACCAGAAAGATGAACAGACAGACAGAGACACAGATGACATGGACATTTCAGTTCCATTTGAGGAGTCATTCCATATTATCTTCAAAGTCTAAATATTCTGTCAAAATGCATCAGAACCATTTTACTTAAATTATATACAAAAATGTCCCAGGTGAGATGTGCCATATTATAGCAGGAATGTAGAAGTTCCACTTCAAAAATCTTTCCAGTTTTTCAGTCTAAACATAGCTAAAAGTAGTATAATTATGCTGTCAAAATGCAATGATACATGTATGTGCCATTTCATCTCTCAAGTTTCAAGCAAATTCTGGGGATCTTCACATGAACAAAAAACAAATGAGCATTAACGAAGTGATAATTTGTGATTTTACTCATTGAAAATTGGCCAGAATGCTTCTCCAGACATCTGGAAGCCAAGCTCTTCAAAGTCACTGGACACTAAACTTGTTATTGGGATAACCATACCACTGTTCAAATAGGATCAGATTATTATTATCAGTATTGGAGAGAGAAGAAGCACTGTTTACTTTGTTGACACAAGCACTAGTCCCCTTATGTTAAGTGCATTATGCAATAAGTCAACCACTTCAGATTAATCACTTGAATGAACAACAAACAGGCATACACTAGGTAAGCCTAGCTGATTTCAAGCTGTCTTAAATCCTTGCACTTCTTCATACAGTATCACACCAGACTGATGGCAGATTGTTTTCTCTGACCACATTTTAGCATTTTTGTGTGTAAGCAGGGTCTGATTTAACCTGGACTTATTTATATTTAGCTGTAAAAACCCCCACTGCCACATATATGCCAGTGTTAGCAGCACCAATAATGTCCTTTCAATCCATTTTTAAACTATAATGTTAATTAAATTATGAATTGTAAAAAGGAATGCATTATGAAATATAAATAAAGCATTATGTTGATGGCGGAGAATTCAACCGACCGTTGATGTTTGAAGACTGATTGCAGACGAATGAGCTCTTCACGGCAATCAAACTCTTTGCCGAACTCGAAATAACAAATGGACATAGAGCTGGGAGGGGTTTTCTATTGCCGGATAAAGCCGAACTACCCACGGAGCCGTGTGATCACGGAGTTTACATGTAAGTTCATTGAGAGGCAATATGGCGTAGTAAAGGAATGAACGAAGCCATGTCAACTTGGCTAGGTTTCGCGTCTTCGGAGCTCACATTTCGAGTTCCGCGCCGACGTTAATCGAACTCCGCTCATTTCGAAGCCCGTCTACAGGCTTGTCTGCACAATTTCAAAATTCTGGTTACTGGGTACCATGTTGTTTGTCAATTTGCAAGGCTATTTGAATTGTTGGAAAGACTGACTGCAGCCGGAGTCATTATAAATTGAGTTAAGCCTGGAAGAATGAGTGGAATATCGTCAAGCCCTATGGAACTGTAGTGCACACCCTGCATACCAAATGGCTGCTCCAACTTCCGCCGGAGGGTGAACTTCCGCCGGAGGGAAGATCGTGAAAAATGGTAGGACAACTTGTTGGTTTTTACGTTGATATGCCAGAACCATACCCTATCAACAATATCAAATTGTCTCAATCGTTAGATGGTACGTTTATTTAACTAGCTGACGTGTTTTTGAGAACGGGATAATTCTAAATACACAATTACATCCATTAGAAGCCGAATCTAGAAACCGTTCTTAGAAAAACTACATCAAATATGCATTTTATCTAATTAATCAAGAATATACCTACGATCGTTATGTAAAACGAGGTTGCCTTTTAATGGCAAGATGATATTTATATGTGAAAAGGAAGAATTTCGATGATTTTAAGACGCATGAGTATGACCTGTGTGGAAGTGGTGATACAACATACGGCGGAGTGAGATCTGACTACCGCCGGAGTCAATAATAATATGATACAATTACCGCCGGAGTACCACTGTCCCTTCTTGGCCGAGATAAATGAATGTACCGTCCTCACTCAATATTGAATCCATCGAACAAATGAAAAAGATACTATTTTAACACACCATATGGTCTGAGATCTGAATCTGGCTTGAACCACAATCTTTAGGCCCAATAAAAGGACGTTCCTCACCCTAAGAAATCATCTTCAGAATTTCACCAAATTTTGCACGGATGTACCTTGGAAATATACAAATTCATTTCAAGAAAAAAATTACGAAGTCATCGAACTCACTTTCAAGCTCATGACGCCACCGTTTTTGTCTAATTTGTAAAAAAAATGATGAAATTTAAATTGTACGACTTTGCTCCAAAAATGGTCACACACCACCGAATATCAATGGGCGCTGCTCATGTTCACGTGGTCTTTGTCTTTCAGACTGGACCATTTCCATCTGAATTCAATGATAATTTGCTCATGGCATTGTCGAACTGTTAAAGCCTATAGATAATTATTCCCATCCAATAATGGGGTCACCGAACTCGTTTGACTTCTAACATCGTTCGACGCAGATTTCCTCTAAAAGTGGCCGGAAATCAATTGACGTTGCTATGGCGTGTGCTGTTATCAGCGTGCACCTCAACCAAGTGGTCTGTTATTTGTTATTTGTTGGACTTAGAATTTTTCCATCAATGTTGTTGGGGCACTGTATTTACCCGTCCAACAATTTACGAGCTAGAAAAAAACCTGTCCGAAAATAACGAAACTGGCACCAACGGGGATCGAACCCGCCATTCTTTGCTCCATAGTCAGGCATCTTACCCCTGAGCCACGGGAGCGGCTGAAAGCAACCGTTGGATCTTTTTTTATATACCTAACACAAACCTAACCCTAACCCTAACCCCAAAACCCTAAACCTAACCCTAACCCGTAACGCTAATTAGCGCAAATTTGCATCCTAATTAGACGTAATCACGCTGAACAGCATTCAGTCACGTGATTTCATGAAGTCACGCGATTTCATGGTCCTAAGGTCACGTGATTTCATGGCCAAGGCTATTTGGTTGGGGTGCATGGGAAATATCCTTAACCCTCAGCAAAGGTGCATTCTCCCAACGTCAGAGTTTGTAACCTCCAAACCGTCGGTAAACAAGACTCTGACTTCACCACTATAGAAATGTCTGGCGCGCAGCCGCATTGTGTTTTTTCCGCTGAGCCAGTGAGAGAGCGCGTTATATTTTCCGGCTGACTACAGTATTATCTCAATTTTCAGTATTATATTAAAAATTATATTATAATTTATTATTATTATTTTATTATTATAATTTACCTGTTTATAAACTTACCATGCATCGAATCACCACATGAGCCACGTCGGCGACAATAGCTGCCGTGGTTTTCCCGTGTTTAATTAGCAAATCGCGGTTCTCGTCCTGGTTTAACAGTAATTCGAGGCTTGAGAATACAAATGAATAAGATCCCTCCTGTAGTTTTTCTCTGTCGCAATCGCCAGGTCCAAGATATGTGGCAGTAAATCCCAGGGTTCGAAGTACATTTACTTGCTCTTTCATGATGGAAGTTAACTGACAGATCACAAATACCAGTCTGGTTTTTTAAACAGGACGCCTCTCAAAGATTTGCCGCTGTTCGTTCTCGTCGATCTACAACGCCTATGTTGGTTGGCTTGCCAAAGTCATGCTGAGCTCTTCGGAAATCATCGGGCCCATTCGGTAATCTCCACAAGTTCGCTCCATTTAGTAACGGAGGCTGTTGATTGAGCGAGAGCCATGCGCAGAAAAGCTGCGCGCCGTACTTAGCCCCACTTTGACATCAGAGGGTATATATGACAATAGGGGATATACAATCTGATGCAATGAGAATGCAAAGGTGAGGGACGTCTTTAAACTAAATCCACGGAGTTAAACACACAACTCCTCGTCATTTATGGTCTGAGGTCTAAATCTCGCTTGAATCACAATATTTGGGCCCTATCATCGCCTGGATCAGTTCTAAACATAAGGCCTACCAAAGAAAGCCAGTCATATATCAATGAGACTAAACGCTGACCATATGTTGACCTCAGGCCGCTGTCCAGCATATTCACTTTCGTCCAATCAGGCACAACCGTAGGTGTTCAGCCGACCGTGACTCCGCCAAAAAAGCTGAATTTCGCTCTCTTTCAAAAGTGTTTTGACGTAATTTTTCATATTTTTCCACAAATATAATTACATGAATTTTTCAGGTAAACATTTGTCTTTCTGGTGAGGGGTAAATAAATGTTTCATTGGTAATGCAAGAGGGTGAAATCAATCGTCTTTTGTAGACCTGTGCTGTCAGTCAAGGCATTCTCTCGTTTCGTTTAACATGGAGAAGGGATTCACACTACTACTTCGTTTCAATCGAGTTTAGATCCGCCAAATAAAATCATAAATTACAATAATTTGTAGCATAGGGAACGTAATCAAAATAGAGCAATGAGGATTATATTGGAATGTGGTCCCCGGACACATAGAGTGGATATGTTAAAGAAATGTGGATGGTTGAGTGTTAGACAAAGATTTTATCTTAATAGATGTACCCTAGTTTGGAAGGCTATTAATGGCAATACGCCAAGTCATCTCAAAACAAGTTTCATGCATGTCTCTGAAAAACATTCATATAACACAAGATCTGCTCCACTAAATCTTTTTCGTGGAAATTATCATAAGAATTCGTTATCGGCTCTTGGGGTCACTAGCTGGAATAGCCTGCCAGACGAGGTAAAGCGTAGTCAAACTTTACAGACTTTTAAAAAACACTGTTCTAAGTATCTAAGAACGTTTGTTGAACCTTTTTAATGTGATGGTTCCATATACAGTGCAATATACTATTGTGTGATATGTAAATTGTGATCATCACGTAATCATTTATATAATCATTGTCTCGCTGTGATATTGTTTTACTCTATTGTTTTAGGTTTTTATTGTTTTTATGTAAATATTGTAAATAATCTGCACGGATGAAAAACAGCATCTGCTGAATCCTTTGCAATAAACTGAACTGAACTGAACTGATATATTGTAGAAACTTTGTAGGGGTAAATACGTTTGGGAGAACCTATATATTTTCAGATATAGCAGTTTATAATCGGACCTCCCATCTCGAACAATGCTAAATTTGGACCGGTTGGAGAGCCGTACGTGAGCCGGGATGTCAGTGCGTGTGCACACCACGCCCGCGTCTGGGTTTCTTGCACATGCCGTGTTGAGTACTAGCTACGATATTTACCATTTCGGATTTATTTTCAGTCTTTATGTTATTATTGTCTCGTCACATTGTTCGCATCACTGCTTTGATCTTCATCATAGTGTAACGCTAACCTAGTGAGTTGCCACCTAGCTTTATTACCTAATTTTCCATAAATCGTGTAGTTTAAACAACTCAATAAACTCAGAAATTGTTATCTATTACGGTACTTCTTGTTTAGAAACGCTTAATGGTGCTCTAAATAAATGCTCTCGAAAGTGTTTGAGGGTTATGCGATACCTAGACTGTATCTGACGGATACACATTTGCAACATTCTCACGGCGTCAGATTGTATACCTTATACTGTCAGAAATATCGCTGTTTCACCGACAGTTTAGGGGGTTACAAACTGCTGATGAGAACACCTAGGCCAATACACGAGTTGGCACGATGGAACGTAAGTAAATGTCGAGGATAAAATTAGTGATGATCAGGCCTATGTCTGCATGGTTAACATATAGTAAAGTGGCCTGATCGTGTACATACACAAACGCAATTAGAGATTAGATCCTCCGGCGGTAATCATATCTTCGAGACATGCTCCTCCGGCGGTATTTGTACCATATACGAACATGCATGAGCTAGAACAACTAACATTGACCGAAGTATATTGAACTATTTGAAACTACAAGCTATCAGCCTGCTGTTAAGGAACTACTCTTCATATATATATAACTTATTTGGCGGATGATACACAGATAAATGATTATTTAAGCATCTAATCACTGTTATGTTGCAATATAGCTCTTAATGTCAGATAAAATGAATTGTAATTAAAAAATAATACAAGGATGAGTTGAAAATTTCACACGAATTGCTAACACGTCCCCTTGAGAACATTTTCTCATTAAATTTGGAGTAGTAAATACGTGAAAAGTACAAAAAAAATGAAAATCTGAACTTACTTAGCTTCTCAAATTTGTAATTTCCCTCCGGCGGAAGTTCACCCTCCGGCGGAAGTTGGAGCAGCCGTTTGGTATGCAGGGTGTGTAGTGGAGACCGAGGCTGTTACAGGGGGCATCGTTGCCGTTGCTGGTGGGTTGTACGCTCATACTATTCAGCTTGTATCACTGACGTCCCTTCTCTCCTTGTTCCCCAAGAACAAGGAGAGCAGGGACGTCAGTGATACAAGCTGTTTATCAGCGTAGGTGGGTTGCTGCTGTTATAAAAGGGGTGACTGGATCCCAAGGCTGAGGTGGTTATCGAACGCGACTAGGAGGACCATCGGTTGGGGACAAACCGGGTCTCTACCAAGCCTACTGTCGCTAACTCACGTGTGTACATATCAATCTATTCTTGAATGGATTTGCAATATACTCTCCATGCCTTTTGAACACTTTCACCAGTCAATCGCCAAAGCCAGACTGGGGATCGCAACCAGGTCGCTCCGAATCCCGTAGAGGCTGAACGCGATGTATTGATCTATATTCCTCAACAACTATATACTTATCGTTCATATTACTCTGAGATCAGCCATCAGCCGAGGCTGACGCCGGGCTGAGAGTCGCAGTCAGGTCACCCAGAGGCATCTAGGGGTTGAACGCGTGTATATTATCATTTCTTAATTGAAGCAGATTAAAAATCTAACTTGTAAACACTTTTCACGTTTATTGTAACCATTTGTTGTATTAATTTTACTTCTATTGTCTTGGTTATCTCTGTCATCGGTCTTTTGCTGTCTTGTCTCTCTCGGACTCACCTAGTGCAGGGGGTATTGCCATTTGATCGGATCCAGTGCTGTGTAATTTCGAGCC
>JAVTVY010034234.1:0-14264 GCA_036873755.1 Hanleya hanleyi
AATAAACGAATATATACCTGTAAATACTTCATAGCTTCATAAAAATAGAAACTCGCCAAAAAGTATCTTAATTTAGAAGATTCGCTGAATTATTCTCATTATCTATCGCTCATGTTTTGTGATTTGCATATAATACGAACTGTTATTGATAATAAATATGGCTTTTCTTTATTTTGCAGACATAATACCATACAACGCTGATAATAACATTCATGCAGATCGTTTTGCAGAAAAATCGATTTGTCGTTCAGTATTTCTAATTCGTTCACAAGAAAGCATTACATACACCAAACTCCCTGGAGAATGAGCGAAAATTGCTCATTGATCCTGAGTAGTATTTACCCATATTTGACACTCCATGATCCTATAAAATTCCTCCAAGTTATTTGTTCTCTTTTTAAGAACCAGAATTGGATGAACAATCAGTCTATCATAAAATTTATGAAAGGTTCATCTAGCTACAGAGACTACAGTAAATATCGTGGATCATCCTCGGAAATGATTTACAAAAAAATGCAGGACTCAGATGCGCCATTCAATATCCAATCGTCGTCCATGTGGAAAATACATTCAAGAAAACTTTACACTGTTAATGCCATAATCCAAGATGAATACAGACGATATATAAAGGTAAACAGTTTAAAAGACTACAGATCATCTCCACTGGGGAGAAGGATGAGGATATTGTCATTCACAAGATAGACGACATTTTCAACCTAATATGTTCTGCGCATTGAGAAAAATGGTATATTGTGGGGATTGGTCATTGAACACATCGGATTGGTCACAGCTTTGCGAAACGTATCGCGCCCGGATCACGCAAGTACGATCTGTACAGTAATTGGGTGATACAGCCATTTATGTCTGCTCCGCGATGCACACTGGGAGCTTTAGTAATGGAGCTGAATAATTTACTGAATAACGACATCATTATTGTGAGATAAAGTCAGAGCTATGTATCCACATTATATACTGTAGGATGAATCAATTGCAGTCCGGTAAACGAACGAAATCGTCCGCAGTTGTGGCTGAAAGACGGAGGTGTAGAATATTGGTCGTCCATGTACATTACGATCATTTCAACTTTTATTTGATGCACACCTAGAATATTTGGGTGCTAGATCTGTTGATCGAAAAGGGAATTGAGATTACCGCCGCGGATATTCTGTGGGACATGGTTTCCTGGGAAATAATCTCATCAGAATGATTATAGGCGTCAGATCTGAAATTCAATAATCAGCCGTCGTCCATTAAAGAATTTTGGCGACAATAACGAAAAAACCCATTTTCGTGTGATAGTTAGTATCAATTTCAAATATATATGAGATGGAAATAAAGCAAACACACAAGAAGGTTTCCACCATAGGGTGGTGTCGATTTTTCAGGAAAACACCCCCCAGCTTCATGTACATCCCAAGGAATACACACACGTGAAAAGGATATGAGTACAGGCTCACAGTCAGCAGCTCAATCACGCGAGAGCTATTCGCTGTGATGGATATTTTAAGAGTAATTATTGCCCGTGGAGCTTCAATTGCCAATGTCCGGATCCCATACTGAATACCAGTCGGCGTATCCATTTTCAAACAGATGGGCCGAAATCATCTCAGCACGAGATACACAAGACATACACTAGTCTTAGAACATGGAACAAGATGCAAGCTTTATAGGGCTGATAATTGAGTGTTGAACGAGAGACACATGTAGAATTCGTGTTCAAGGATGTAAAAGTAATTGGGTCATATAATATTATTCTTGTTCGTAGACATAACAGATGATTACATTTTTGACATTGTCAACTATTTCTTCCTGGACAGATGTGGACCCATGAATAACCCGCATATGATGTCCACTTATCTCGCCTAATAGGGGAAAAATATGTGAAAACTATGACGATTTCTTTCTACGTCACAACAGATGCGTGTTGGAAATAGTTTGACAAATAAAGGCAGTTAACGTTAACTGCTGTCTTTTCTAAAATCAACTAAATTTAATGTCGCGTTATACGCACTGCATCTCGGTGCACCATTGCTTTGAAAATTTGCTAAATAAATGGGATTCCTTGTATTTTGACCATTTGGTGAGGAGGATAGTTACTTCCATAGCTTTATCATATACCTATGCGTGCTAGGATAGCGATACACGCTCGCGTTTTCTGTTTCTGTATCACCCTACTCGCTATCTGTATCGCCCTACTCGGTAACCGGAACTATTTTCGCCGGTGACCTTGGCAAGCTGTCGGGGAAAGCCCGTGAATCCCGTTCTGTTCTAATAATAGAACTGAAAACTTCACACATGCTGATCCGTTCTGAAGGATATTTCCAGATCAATACAAATGGATTTACACTTGCGATAATATATGCATATGTACTAAACCTATTCTGAGTCTGATTTTGGCCTTCCTGGCCGTCAATCTAAGCCTTGTTGGCCGTACCCGCCGTACCTCACCAGATGATTACTGTGCGACGAAATCATTGAAAAGTTCATCACATAGTGAGCAACAAATTGCGAGAATTAATTTAAATAGTAAACACTGAATGATGTAAATATTTCAACAAAAAGAATTTAGCCGCTTATGATAACATCCGTTTTATTCCAAGATTCAAAATCAAATATAGGCTTGTTACCCGGTATTCGAAATTATTTCTTGATGGCGAATACAAATGAACGAAAGACAAACTCTGTGGCTCTACCGCGTGACCACGTTTTCAGTGAAAAGAACTGAAGGAAAGCATGAACACATGGCTACTCTGGCTCGTAATGTTGTTTAGTCTATATGTTGTAAGTCTGTTAACGTTGAAAATAAACACGCCGATATTCCCCCCCCCATTCGTCTTCGGCGAAGTGATAGCCGATGCAGCAAATCTCCATTTTCAGGCCGCCTTGATGGGGACTGCACGCTCCCCGTCTGGAAATGGATTATCATTGCAATAATTGCCCCTGCAAGCTCTGCTTGACTACTGCTTTATAGAAAACATCTGAAATCCAGGGACAGACAGTTGATCCACAGTTATAAAATAGACCACAATTCAATCACGTGCTTTCTTATTCAAATCAAATGTCATTTGAAAAATTATGTTTGATTCGATAAATCCAAGAGATAAATCTGATCGATTACTGGTAGGCCTATTATTTTTTTTATTATTTATTTTGATCCGATTTAGATGTAATACGGTCGTATGAACATTATGCAGCTGGCAGCGTGAACAGGGCATAGTAAGTTTTCTGGGCAAACCGTAAATCCCACCCATTTCGTTCCTCCAAAAAGTTTCGTTTCGCCAAACCACTCATGAACTTTCCTTGCCGTGAATTTCAACAACTGCCTCTTAGCCATCGGGCATACGTCGATCTATAAACGTACCTTTAACACTGGCCAACTGACTTTAAAATGTAATTCCTGAATCAAGAATCTTCTGTGACACAGTCGGAACCGCGTTGCTTGTCATTGTTTGAATCTCTCAATTGAAGAATTTCCGTACGCTTGCATCGATCCATCGTGTTTCGCAGTTCGAAAGACAGTTTGTTGAACAACACATCAAACAGTATATATGTACAATGTACGTTTCAAGTTCACCATTTCTGCATTCCTCGATGTCAAATATTACGGGAGGTAATCTTCCAACCCGACTCTGTCTTTCTTCTCTCTTTCTCGTTTTGTTTATCCTGACCTAGTTTATTCAATTAGGTCAAGTGAGCCTTATCACGTCATGTACACAATCAAAGCGCGTCATAACACATAGTTCGGAATTCAAACGCCCATTTAGGTGAATAAAAACATCCTAAGAGTTCGGTATATGATAAATATATCATCATGACACTGTGTTGTTCCCGTACTTTGTATCAGCTCTCGTTCTCGGAATCTGATCGCCACATTTAATGAATACATGCCAATTATATTTTAGCAATCGGGATATGATGCGCTGTGATAGATTCTTTCCCTGCTCTGGATAAAAAAGAAATTGGGATAACACGGTATATAGACAAGTTATGTGGTTTGTCGTGACCCAGGATCTATTGAAGTCACTATGGTAATTGATTAATGAACAGCAGAAACTTTCAGTTATGCGACTGGAGATTTTAACGTGCAAGCAATATAACGATCAACCTGTTTACTAATCTATCAGTTTTGCATTTAATACATTCACAGTAAGTGGGTGTTATTGTATTGACGTGATTTAGCCTGAATATTGGTCTGATTTTACATCATGTAATAATTGCATCTCCACTGTTATAAATCAGTCAACAAAGGTGCAATTGGGCGCTGGTCTGATGCTAATTGCAATGTATCTCACGATAAAGAGACCATTCAGACCAAGGAAAGGTATATACAGAGGAACAATTCGCGGCCCGGGTCGCAAAATTACACACTGAGTTTTATATTGCATAAAAAATACAGCTGTACTAAATTTAACCCTACCTGGCCTGTGGGGGGGGGGAGGGGGGGAGACGGCAAAATGACCCCTACCAAACTTTCTGCTCTCTCTCCTGAACGAGAAAAAATGGAGAGCTGAAACGCCGTGACGTAATAGTTTATCATATTAGGATCATTTTGAGCCTATTCTGCATAACCCCACAAGCAGCGGATCGTGGATAAATTCAAGATGGCGGACACGTTGGGTACCAGAAAAGTGATGTTTTCGTCATATTTCTTCAAAATTTCTGCTTTTCTGCGATGAAACGTGAGCAAAACCTATTTTATTTAATATTACATTACTATGCAGTTTTGCGGAGAAATTGCATAATTAAAAAAAATCGGAAAATCTGAACAAAAAATCGATCAAAAAATGTCGTTTTTGAAAATGACCTCACTGTGACGTCATCACAGCGGCCATCTTGGATTTTTGTTACATATTCTGGTAAAGCCTGACCTAAGGATATAGTGTGGTAAGTTTCAGCCTCATAGCTCAGGAGGTAAAAACAATATTAAGGGCGGGGGCTATTTCGTCCCCCCCCCCGCTTAGGCCAGGACAGGCCCCACAAAGCCTAGGCCACATAGGATTAACTTAAGGTAGCGCGCTGGTCAAACATGCGTGACGTCGTCATTGTGGAAGACGTATTCCATTCCATAGCATTAACGTACAACGGCTGCAGATAATGGGGATGGGGTTCTTCAAAGCGCTTGACGTGAATAATTCGAACGAAACACATACGTTTTATTTGATCTTTCAAAAGATACAACGATGGAGATACTCTGCTAAAATTATGAACATATGTCATCGAAGGAGATTTGTGTCTGTAGTAAATTTTGAAATCTCCAACTGTAATTTGTTGTGATCGATTTCTTGATTATGAAATGAATTTGCACACATACGCCTCATTTTCACCCGAGAAAGCAAATTTGTTCCTTTGAATTTCTCCCAATTCAAAAGCAATGCCCGCTTGTACAGGCATTGCGATGAAGAAAAACACATTTTTCTGTTTTTTTTTTCATCGTCAAACTGTGAACCTTATTTCCGACGACTATAAATCATCAACATTAATAAGATAGATGAGGATATAGTTTTTCGCTGTCGAAACGGTCGTGCAAACTTACCCACTGGCACACTGGTAAATTATCCTCGAACATATTGGATTGATTATCGCACTCCAAAGCGCCAAATCGAAAATCTAACTCCATATGATATTCACGATTTGTCCATTGCGCGATGATACGACAAATTATGTCCGCTCTGGGATGAATCTTATTCGATAGTTTCTTCAGTAATGACCTACATGACATATGGCGCTGAATAATTTACTGAATAACGACGCAATTATTTTTGATATATTGTCCCAGAGACGTGTTCAAATCACATGGTAGGAGGAATATTTCGCCGTCTGGAATCTGAATGCTCTTTTGACCGAATACTGATCTTGGTCCCGTACTGCGAAGCTGTGAATGAAACTCAAAATCGTAGAACTTTAGCTGTGAATGAAACGCAAATGCGTGGCATTAGCTTTTGAGACACAGGCATTTCACTATTGCCATATTATTTTCAAAATGTTGCAAGAAACCTCGGATCGAAACGTTCTGCATGACGTTCTTGCTCTAACTTGTGGGGTAATATGACTTCTGGTCAGTACGTCGATATTGTTCTCCTCTACCGTTCTAATGTTGCGTCTAATTAAGGTGAGTGATAATGTATATGCACTGGCGTGAACTATTTAATTTCTTTTGTGACCTCATTCCTCTTTGATTTGCTTCATTGTGCTTGCTGTGCTGAACTTACCATTCAAGTGTTGAAATGAAATATGTTTGGACATCAAATGGGTACGGTATTTGAATGCGTTCTCCTTGATGTATCCTCACTTGCGGACATAAAGCCTGTGCTTTGGAGCCGTGTGGGCATATCAATCAAAGCGTGGCTGCAGATAAAAATCATCATCCAGATAAGGAATCAGTTTTGGTTCTTGGGGTGTTTTATTCACGGAGTAAGAATTTTGGCCTATTGGGTCATATGACTTCTTGTTTGTACGCCGACATCTTTTCTGACCACCTGTATATGTTGCGTTTAATCGATACCTCATCAACTAGGATTTCATGAAGATTATCCCAAGATATACCGTCCTAAAAGCTCTGAGCATTATCCATTTCGTATATATTTGTACTTGTATATATTATGTATGATTGGATTGTGGTACTTATAAAGTTAATGGAAGAGGATTGCCTTATGGACGAAGGATACCTACTGAAAATCGAAAAATTTGAAACTTATATTCGTAGTTGAGTATCAGCGATAAAAAACATCACAGAAAATGTGGCGTATTACTTATTAAGCCACTTTTCTGAAAGTGGGAATGAACCAATATTTTTCAATGATGCTGATAATATATCGCGATGTTCGTATCGCAAAACCGTAGCACTAACAATACCGAATAAATGATTAGGCCGGTTTCTACATTACACTTGAGATCAATCATACTTTGATTGATTGTGAGCGTCCATGTGTACACCATCAATATCTTCATTACACGATGTTCACACGACCTGCATACATATCTCCGAATCAAGCGTAGCGCAGATACCTATATATAGGGAACGTTGCTGAACCTGGAAAAGCTGCTTGACAAGCTGTATTGTACATGATGTTCCCAGTTTGAAGATTCTTACATAACGAACTGCCCCAAAGTTCCTGCACCTTACGTTCGTATTGTGCCATCCCATCTGTTGAAAATCGAAGGACAAACAAATTAGATGTAGTCCCACTAGAATAGTACGGAGTACTCGTCAATTGCATTCGAGCACGGGTATACAAATCTATATCGTCAAAAATATGAAGAAAATTAGCACACTAATGTACATGTACTAACATTTGAAGAGGAAACAATTGTAGCAACTACTGATGACACAATTTTCGCAATTAGCAGTTGTCAAGTCGCCAGCTAATGTCACAAGAAACGGAGATGGTATTCAAGTGGGATAATTACTGGTCCCCTGACTAGGTTACAGATACTCTTAGTTGTGACATTATCTGTAGAGATGTACACTGTTAACCGTTAATGTTATAAGCACGACAATGAGAAATTGCAATAGCAACTACTAAAGACACAATTGCCGTAATTGCGTCATTAGTCGTCGACCCTGCATGCAGAATCGACAGTTAATGTCGCAATCGCGACAATAGCGGTTGACTTTGCTTGTTGAGTCGCCTGCTAATGACGCAATTACGAATTAGCTGGCAACCTGACAACTGCTGATGACACAATTGTCGCAATTGCTACGATGCCTGCTATTCATAATAAAAAATCCCTGGATATCTAAAATGATAGCAGCCCTCGCCGATCATGGACCTACATGGAACATTCTATTGTATCAGTAGTGTGCTATACTAATTGGATGTTGATTATCAGTGGAACGGGCTTTTGTGTTAACCCATTTGTTTCCCCATTATCTAACACTGTTGCTGTTGGCAATATACCCATTTCGAGAATAAGGCAATTATGGAATGAAAACAAGCTTTTGGAAAAAGGTGAAAGGCTGTTGACAAATAACATCAAGGAAATTAATGGGATCAACAAATTCGTTTAAGTTTAAATGTCAGTGAGTAAATTCCACTCACCAAATTCCATTACACCAATACATCGAAAACGCGTAATTTTTGTTTTCGCGAGGGAATTAGAGGAGCTGCTGTAAAATATCCTGGGTAATGGAAATAATTCCGGGTGCCATGCGCCGATCATGGAAAGACAGATAGCAAATAAATCGGTACAATTATTGAGCCGTCGCGAACAGGTTTTTGTTGAACCTGTGAAGAATTCGTGTCTATTTCGATTGAAGTGGAAAAGGATACATTCTTGATTTGAGGAACTCTTGTGTATATAAGAAGGTTCCAAAATATTTTCCCATTAACGATGAAACAAACACAGCCAATCATACAAGAACTGCTGCATTGTGAGTAAAGGCTTCCTTCCCTCGCGTCAAGAGGCGACTGCGATGTCGAATTCCACTTTCTGGAAACATATTTTAACAAGATCATTTGAAATATGTTACGATGCCAGTGGGCGCCAAAAACAGTATTGCTGAAACTGATTTGACATGGTTATACTATAGAACATCCATACTTCATGTCCGTCTACTTTAGTGATGATTAGAATAGAAGCGTAGCGGAATCTCGTTCAGTGCCTCTTGGTCAATCCCGCTTTACCTGCAATTAGGGACTCATTGCTCAACCAGCGTTTTCGTGATTTCAGTGTGTGACCAGGAAACATGGTATAAATGTCATCGACATGTTGTCATATTTTCCAAGTATAACAGAAGTTGGGGAACAACAAACAGACTACTGAATATTAGATACATTATTCAGGATTATAACAAATTATAAAATCATAACGTGTGTACAGACTCTGATGTATATATTAAATCTATAAAATACAGTCTAGACGTATAGTGACATACATGTAATTATCTTTTCGACAGGGAACTATAGCAACACGAGTTATTGTTGTTGCTATTTTAATTTATCGCATAATGTTTCGACTCTTGTTATTACTCTATTATGTTTTATAATTTATTGTATTGCTGATGACTGAGCTTTTGTGATTTACTTCGAGAAGAATTTTTTTATGTAGATTCCTAGCTAACATGGGATCATTCGTTCTGGGTCGACCGATGTACGCGCTGTTTGAATGAATTATTTCGAAGCTGCACGTAGACCTACACAATTTTGTTCCTCTTCCTTTTATTTGCATTGAGATTTTTTTTTGTCAAATTCACATTTGTCTTGAGCGGTGAAGTCTTGGGAGTTTAATATATTGGAGTTGAAAATCTTGGAGTTGAAAATCTGGATATGACAGGCTTGGAGTTGACTATTTTGGTTTATCTTACTTGGTATCAGGTATAATGTAGAGAACAGATTTAAAAACTTGAAATTTGGCCTTTGAATATGTGAATACGTACTCCTGAAAATATCTCTTCATCTGCATAGACTCTTGGCAAACATTTCCAGCAATGTTGTCTAGACTCCTGCTGGCAGTGATCTATGCATATTTTACATAATTGCATTACAAATTTGACAATCAATTACAGGTTTCATAGCAAAGCAGAACTATAAGTACTTTCATTTTAAGTTGTGGACACTGCATATACTGAATGTAGGATAACACGGAAGAAATGTTTGTCATTATTTAAATTGCTGCAAAGACGGCAGGTAGTTTGCTCGTGTAATTCAAGACTCCGCATGAATTTAGAAGTGATATTGTGTACCAATTTACCTGTCCTGGTTGTAATTCTAGTTACATCGGAAAAACTGAGCGTTGTCTTGAAACACGACTAAAGGAACATAGTAAAGGCAACAGCGAAATCCATTCTCATTTCTTCAGTTGTGAGCACTTCCAACATATTAAAGACCTACTTGATTTACCTAATAGATTAGAAGGTATTCCATATTGCCCATTGTCCTCAGTCTTATTGTCTAACACTAAAGTTATCGACTCCGCGGATCACTGGAATGTCTTGTTATTTAAGGAAGCCCTAGCTATTCGGCGCTCAAATCCTAAACTTAACAGTGGTGTAAAAGCTTCGAAAGAGCTACAGTTATTCAGTTATTCAGGTAGACTACCGTTCATTATTTTGGTATTTTGTTTCCAATTTCAATTTTATATATATTTTATTCCATCAATCACTGTTTAGATAAGATAATACAACTATCCAGCATTTCTGTGGTGTGTGTATTTCTTGTCTTGTTAATTAATAGCCTAATATAGTTCGCCCATATAGTTCCCGTTCTGTAACTATCCAATTCTCTATATCTTATTTCCGATTTCAATCTTAGGTACCGTTGTTACGTTTCTCTAATCAACTTAATACATTTTTTCTAATCTCTGTTTCACTTGTGTTTATTCCCCTGATTGACATTTCTGCTGCCACTCTATACACATTCACACACCTCAATAAATCACCACCCGTATCTATTATCCTTATCAAACTATTGCCATTTCGATTGTGTATTGTCAGGCCTATGTGGTGTGTGTATTCCTTGTCATGTCTATTTGCCACTCATGTTTACCTTAATTGTTATGTTCACATATTATCTGATTGGCTATTGCCCTCTAATTTTGTGTATCGAACCATTTCAGTCTTTGTTATTCGTTTTGTATATAAGAGCCTGTAACTGCTGTTAGATCACATCCTGAAGATGACAAATAAAATTTTGTCGAAATATTGAGACTGTCACCATGCGTTTATTAAGTTTATTCGGAGTTACTTTGCTTCTGCATTATCACTTAACATTTAACAATTTCTGAAAATGACAGCATTTTAATATCCGTCCAACCTGACGGACATAATTTACTGGCTTACGTATTCATAAATGTGTATTGGCTAAGATCACATTATGCCTTGTATATATACTGTGCGTATGGAGCTGTTTGTAACTTTGTTCACTGTTGAAGATGCTATAACTAATAGCGAAATATACAGAATGAAATTGTCATCCCTACTCGGAGTTGCTTTTCTTCTCTATTATTGGAAAATCATCAGTGGTTCCAATGGAGTACTTCAGTTAGATATACATTTCCCAGGTGGGATGTGCCATATAGCAGGTATGTATAAGTTCCACTTCAAAAATCTTTGAAGCAATGATTCGGAAATGAAGTGCTTACTTTGTTGACGCAAGCACTCTAATAGTCCACTTATGTAAAGTGAATTATACAATAAGTCAACCATTACAGGTTTTATTAACTGAATGGTCAACATACAGGCCTACAATATGAGGCCTGATTTAAAGGTAAAGCAGAATATCAGTGTTACAATATGTCTATTTGACCAAAATGGCCTGACTTCAAGCCCACTTGAATCCTTGCAATTTTCCATACTGATCATACACTGATGGCAACATATTTTCTCTGACTGCATTTTAGTTATGTGTGTAAGCAGGGGTTGATTTAGATATATTTAGCTGACTTTACCCTTTGCGACATGATTATGCCAGCGCTAACAGCACCAATGTCCTTTCAATCCATTTTTAAACCATAATGTTAATAGAATTAGTAATTGTAAAAAAGAATGTATAATGAGATATAAATCAAGCATTATGTTGATGGGCTGCAAAATCCGTATGAGAGGTGGCCCTTCAATTTCAACAAAAAAAAACAAAAAAATCTTTGAAATCCTTCATCCATCTGAAATACCAATAAAATGTGCTATATAAGTTTACTGTCTATAGTGCCACCCAATGATGAACAATATCACGAACCTACATGATGAAGCAAACTCCTCAGATGTGGCCTGGGGAATGTAGATATTTGACTCAAGTCATGAGAATTTCATATCAAAGGGCCATTTGGCCCTACAAGGGATGGGAATTATAACACTGGGAATGTTACATTCATGTTCAGCAAAATAGAATTACTTTTCTCCGATTAAGAAGCAAATTTCCATTTTTGTGAAAACAAAATCTTATTTTGAGATGCAAAAATGTGTCTCCATGATTCGCCAACACCACCAAAATCTTGTCAGTTCTTTGCCTATCTTGCAAGATCATTATACCCAAATTTCACGGAAATCAAACACGTTGTTCAGAAGATATGATGTTACACATGTTTACCTGCATTCATGTCTATAGCGCCACCTAGTGATGACCAAATGCCACAAAAAACAAGCGGGTGAAATCTAAAGCCCTAGGGAGATGGCACATAAGAGTTCAATGGAAAAAACTTTAATGATGATAATGGTTATGGAGGTTTTGACGTTAAGTCAGATAAATGAGATTTTTCATTTAAATGGCAATTTGGTTCGCACCGAAAGGGAATTATGTCGGCAATCCTATATTTATGCTTGGCAACCTAGAATAGAACAGTTTTTAAATATTTCTCCAAGCGAATTGGTGAATTCTCATTTCACGAAAAACTTTTTTTTGAGACGCAAAAAACTTGCCTTTATAATCATGCCAGCTACACCAAAAAAACCCTTTTCAGCACATTGACTATCCTTCAAGACCGTTGTAATAAAATTTCAAAGAAATCAGACAACCTGTTCAGACGAAATCGTCAGAGAAAGGTTTACCTATGTTCTGACTACAACACCACCTAATGGTGAGAAGCGGGTATCGAAACACAACCAGGCAAATTTCCCAGGCCTGAGGAGATAGCACATCAAGTCTGACCCGAAAATATTTAACGATTTCAGAGATATTCACGTTTAAAGTCGCGGCGGCGGCGGATCCGGTTTCTCATGAAAACATAAGAGCATCCACTCTGTGGAAATGCTCTAATAAACTGACAGCATGCAAAGTTTCATTACTCTTGGAGTATTCTGCAAAGAGGGTTAGGTGCAGAGTTCATATAAAATTACTAGTATGTTGTCATCTACTGAATGGAAGTTTATGTTGGTGGGAATTAACTTTTGCTAAGAGTAATACTGCGAAAGCTGCAAAAGATAGTGGACATGGAAAAAAAAGGAACTGGAAGAGTTGTAAAACAACCATAGGAAGAAAGCGGACTGAATACAGGGTTCGTACACCTTAAAGCATCTCAAATTTAAAGACTTTTTAAAGACCTTTTGGGATGGAAGAAGTCAAAATTCAAGGACTTTTCAAGGACCAATTCACACAAATGCCCTTATGAATTAACAATAAACAGGGAGTGAAATACCAAGATTTATTACAGAAATATCAGTACATAGGAAGCATTTCCAACACAGACCAATAATTGACAGTCATTTACCAACATAAACACAGAAATTTAGCAACACAATGTTCTGTTCTTTAACTCACTATCACACAAACAGACATTCTTAGCCTGCATTGACTCGACAGATTGGCAAAGCATCTGCCATCATTATGGTCACATGTAGGGAAAATGTCATTATACCTTGTAGAAGTATCTGGAAAAAAAACTTGCAGATCCAGTGTTAGAAATACACTGTTCACTCTGGATAATGGAACACAATTACAATAACTTTGGCACACAAATACAATAACTTTGAAGACTGAACATAATAACATTTCCAACTTTAAAGTCTATATATATTTACAGGTCACTGTGGGGTGCCAGTCCAAAGCAGCACAAATACATAGTTTTTTTTCACCCCACAACAGAATCGTTTGGCGGTCTCACTGTCTGGAAACATGGCATGGAATAATTTATCAATTCCTTCATTTAATTTGAATGAGTTATGTCGTTTTACAACATGGAGTGTCCACAGCACTTCTGATTTGACTGTTTCCTCTCTGGTGACAAATGATGCCATGGTTCTGGATGTAGATGGTCCAGATCCTGGGAAATAAAATAAAATTTGTATTAACAATGATTGTTTAAATGTAGTCTATTCAATTGAGTGAAAATTGTACCTTCAATGTTACTTCAAAATCTCAAAATAACAATATTCTAAAAACTGCACAGAAATTTTGTGCAGGGGAGAAAACTCTTGATTTCTTTTTTTGGCCTGTCACTGCAGTTGACAATATTATAGCACTGATTTATTTTTATTTATTTTTTTTTAATAAACTTTGTTAAGACTAGGTCAGTTATATTATTGAAATTCAATTTTGGAAATCTATGTAAGTTGTTCCTTACCAGTTGAGGGTGTTGAGGTGGAAACATTTGCTGACGTCTGTTGCTGTGTTGTTGTGCTACTAGGCCCAGTACCAGACGATTGTTGACCCACAGGAAACTGGCTAACGGCGGGAGTTCTAAGTCGTTTCCTCTTTTCGGACAAGGATACATGTTTGCGGCCTTTCATGTGGCTCCGCACTACGACCTCCCCCATGCTGCCCAGTCCGAATGATTTGACGCACAGGTTACATTTGGCCTTGTGACGATTTAACCGGTCCTTCTCGAGCCAGTCG
>JAVTVY010034235.1:0-137753 GCA_036873755.1 Hanleya hanleyi
GGGATATGCGGGTCATCTGTGACCATCCGTTCTCCGAATGCTTCGTGTGAGGTGTCATCTTGTAGCAACACCCACCAACGACAAGCTCAATGCTTCAACGCCTGGTGAATTAGCCCTGAAGCCCTGCGCGCCTATAAGTAGCTCTACGGCTGTAGTCCGTGATAAGCACTCTTCTGATTGGTTAGTCCAAAAGTAGAGCAACAACAACATCATCAACGATTACTGATCAATCCTTCTATTAGCACCTCCATCACAGCACCACGCTAAGGGAACCACTATGGGTGTGTTTACAATTCACTTATGCTATTGTCCATGTATTCAGAAGTTCATTGTTCTGATCTCAGAATGATGAGGGACACGAGTTAATCCCTATACGTACAGACACCACCACACACCGCACCGCACCCGCAGCCTGGTGTACCCTTAGCTTAATGGCTATAGGGTACAGGGTGCACCACAGGTACGCGCACATGCATGCGATGACGTCACTTCCAAGCTCTGAGCTTCACAAGCTTTGAGCTCCAAGAGCTCTGCCACATGGGAGCTACTACCACCACCGGGCATTGACGGGCGTCAACGCCCGGTGGTAGTGGTGTTGGGGGTGGTAGTGTGTGGGGTGGTAGAACAGGTGTGTGCTGGTGGTAATAGTGGTGTGTGGTGGTGTACCTATAGGGATTAACTCGTGTCCCTCATCATGCTGAGATCAGAACAATGAACTTCTGAATACACGGACAATAGCATAAGTGAATTGTAAACACACCCATAGCGGTTCCCTTAGCGTGAATGTTCTGCGATGGAGGGGATAATAAAAGGGTTGACCAGTTATCTTTGATGTTGTTGTTGTTGTTCTTGTTGTTGCTCTACTTTTGGACTGACCAATCAGAATAGTACTTATCACGGACTACACCCGTAGAGCTATGTATAGGGGCGCAGGGCTTCAGGGCTAGTTCACCAGCGCGTTGAAGCATTGAGCTTGCCGTTGGTGGGTGTTGCTACAAGGTGATTCCTCACACGAAGCATTTGGACCACGGATGGTCCATTTCTACCCCAAACACCGTCCTTTACACCCCAAAAATATCTACTTTGGCTACAACTCCTACTGAGGACATCAGCAATGACTTCACAGATGACCTGCATATCCCTCAAGTCGTGGTCCACACCATGAAAGCTTTGCTTCGACACCTCATACGACGCATTCGGACCAAGAATGGTCCCTCAATCGCTCAAACACATCCCCACTCATCTCCAGAATGACCACTTTACTTACTACACCACAACTGCGCATGTTCAGATTGGCGCGACTTTCAATAAAAAACATGCCAGTCTGACTCTACCCCACAAAAGCTTCACTAGGACACCCCAACCGGGCCATTTGGACCAAACATGATCCCTCTCTACCCCAAACATAATTTTGCTTCGACACCTCATACGACGCATTCGGACCAAGAATGGTCCCTCAATCGCTCAAACACATCCCCACTCATCTCCAGAATGACCACTTTACTTACTACACCACAACTGCGCATGTTCAGATTGGCGCGACTTTCAATAAAAAACATGCCAGTCTGACTCTACCCCACAAAAGCTTCACTAGGACACCCCAACCGGGCCATTTGGACCAAACATGATCCCTCTCTACCCCAAACATAATTCACACCCCTAAAATTCCCACTTTGGCTACTACTCTTACTGATGCCTTGAAGAATGACGTCACAGATGACAGGGACACCCCTCAAGTCATGGTCTACACCATGAAAGCTTCACTTTGACACCTCACACGAGGCATTCAGACCAAGAATGGTCCCTCATCACTCAACGCACCTCCCAAAATGACCACTTTACTTACTACACCCCAACTGCGCATGCGCAGATTGGCGCGACTCAAAATGAAAACAAGCCAGTTGGACCCACGAGAGCTTCACACTGATACCCCACACGGTCCATTTGACCAGGGATAGTCCCTCAATCACTCAACAAAGCTCCACGAATCCCCAAAATGCCTGCTTTCTATACTACGGCCAGACTGCGCATGTGCAAAATGATGAAAACAGACGATACATTAGTCTAGTCGGATCCCACTCACTCGCGTGCATACACTCACACTCACAGGTAACTCTATCAGGTACATGTAGCTGGATGGAAAAAAATGCCGTCATCTGCTCCAAACGCACTCCATTGCACCTCCGAAACTCCCGCTTTCGCTGCTACTCGTACTGATGACTTCACCGATGACGTCACAGATGACATGGAAAAACCTCAAGTCGTGGTCTACACCCCGAGAGCTACAACTGCGCATGCGCAGATTGGCGTGACTTAAAATGAAAACAGAAATTAAATGCGCAGATTGGCGCGATTTAAAATGAAAACAAGCCAGTTGAACCCATGAGAGCTTCACACTGATACCCCACACGGTTCATTTGACCAGCCCCACACGACACATTCGGACCAAGGATGGTCCATCTTTACCCCAAACACATCCCCACGCACCCCCAAAATGCCCGCTTTCGCTACTACTCGTACTGATGACATCACCGATGACGTCACAGATGACATGGATATCCATCAAATCGGGGTCTACACCCCGAGAGCTACAAGATGACACCCCACAGGACGCATTCGGACCAAGGATGGTCCATCTCTACATATTGGGGCACGAAAATGTGTGATTCAATGGACATTGGCCGCCATTTTAGATTTTGATGGCCATATTGAATTTTCAGACCAATTACAAATCATTCCAAAGTTAAATAATTATTATTTTACATAGGACTAGAAAAAAACCTAGTTTGTGGTTAGAAAATTGATTTTCGAGCAGAAAATTGTGAGCTTCTATGGGTATTGGCGGCTATTTTTGATTTTGGCCGCCATATTGGATTTGAGGCCAAATCCAGGGTGGCCCCTCAGCTAAATTGAAAGGTCATAAGTCAAGGATGACGGAACCACTGAGAAAACTTTGACCGGAAAAAATGTTAGTTTTTTCTTGGCTGGGACCTGTCTAATTATAAAATAGAGTTATGTATCACTTTTCAAAGCATTGTTCCAATATATTGTCCAGGTTGAATAGACTTGAGGAATCTGTATCAGCGTTCACCAAGAGTCTTGTAGAGAACCCGTATTTCTTGGATGCTCTGGTTGCCCGTGGTAATGTGTACATGGATTATGGCCATGAGGCAGGACAACGACAAGCCAGGTATGGAGTTGGACACACTGAATGTACTAGATTCCTACTTTATTTAGAGAAGAAATGCTTCCAGGTCAAAAATTATTTTGCTCAGAACATTTGTGGCATAAATCAATTATGCCTGGTAGATTGCTGTGTTCTAGTAGAGCAATCCATCAAACTGTTCAACTCTTCCTCCTATGGTGTAATCCCAGCAAGATAATAAACATGTATTGGCTTGAACACCGCACTATGCCCGGCCAACACCGCACTATGCCCCGGCCAACACCGCACTATGCCCCGGCCAACCCCGCACTATGCCCCGGCCATCACCGCACTATGCCCCGGCCAACACCGCACTATGCCCCGGCCAACACCGCACTATGCCCCGGCCAACATCGCACTATGCCCCGGCCAACACCGCACTATGCCCCGGCCAACACCGCACTATGCCCCGGCCAACACCGCACTATGCCCGGCCAAACTATTATAATAATGGCGAATTTAGGTCTGAATGTGATATGTTTTGGCAGCTTCACAGCTGTGCATGGGGAGGTAACTCCAGTTCTACTGTGGCAGACTTGTTCATCTACTGTGATATGAAGGGAATATACTTACAGATATGACTACCAGAGGGCGCTGTTGTATGATCCCACATTCCTGCCAGCCAGAGTCAACTTGGGATACTCTCTTCAGATGCGGGGTCATTTCATGCAGGCCTGGAAACAGTTCACCACAGCCATTACACAGGAACCCAGTATGTTATACATTAACAGTTCACCACAGCCATTAAACAGGAACCCAGTATGTTATACATTAACAGTTCACCGCAGCCATTACACAGGAACTCAGTATGTTATACATTAACAGTTCACCACAGCCATTATACAGGAACCCAGTATGTTATACATTAACAGTTCACCACAGCCATTACACAGGAACACAGTATGTTATACATTAACAGTTCACCACAGCCATTAAACAGGAACCCAGTATGTTACACATTAACAGTTCACCACAGCCATTACACAGGAACCCAGTATGTTATACATTAACAGTTCACCACATCCATTACATTAACCCAGTATGTTATACATTAACAGTTCACCACAGCCATTACACAGGAACCCAGTATGTTATACATCAACAGTTCGCCACATTCATTACATTAACCCAGGATGTTATACATTAACAGTTCCCCACAGCCATTGCACAGGAACCCAGTATGTTATACATCAACAGTTCACCACATTCATTACGTTAACCCAGTATGTTATACATTAACAGTTAACCACAGCCATTACACAGGAACCCAGTATGTTATACATCAACAGTTCACCACAGCCATTACACAGGAACCCAGTATCTTATACATCAACAGTTCACCACAGCCATCACACAGGAACCCAGTATGTTATACATCAACAGTTCACCACAGTCATCACACAGGAACCCTATATGTTATACATCAACAGTTCACCGCAGCCATTACACAGGAACCCAGTATGTTATACATTAACAGTTCACCACAGACATTACACAGGAACCCAGTATGTTATACATTAACAGTTCACCACAGCCATTACACAGGAACCCAGTATGTTATCAGGCCTGGAAATAATTTTTTTATACCTGCCTGACAAAATGACAGGCACCAACCATTTGGTACCGGTCATTTTAAATGGTGTACCTGTCATATATATTAAGCAAAATTGAACTACAAAATGTAACAACAATAGTAATAAATTGTCAACTTGTGTTAAAAGAAACTTGTGTCATTGGTAAAGAAGGAGAAAAAAAAAAAAATAAATGTTATAGCTGGCATACAAGATCAGTCCACTTCCGAATTATTTGCAAATCCGCAATTTTTATTGTTCACACTATTAACCTGCTGTTGTTGTTGTTGTTAGTCAACGATGTTTTTGTGGAGCAAACTGTGCTCTCTAAGAGTTTCCAAAACATTCTGCTTAGTTGTCTAAGTGTTGAAATTAATTGATACGAGTTAATTTTGAGCTGTAACAACTTTTTTAGATTGAGAATCGTATTTTTCACAAATTGTGCATCAAAATGTGTGACGTCATGAAGACTTGTGCTCAAGAAAATGTCAAAGAAAACGCGACCATGTGTTCGTCTTTCAACATGTTCAACAGAAACTGGCAAGTTTGGGAGAAAATAAAATCATGTTAGTATTATTTTCTAAATTCAGCTGAGAGGTTTCTTCACAAGGATCTTAATTTGTGATAAAAATAAATTTCAGAGAATCTGGTGTCGGACAAAATGACCGACTCAAAAACAGCTGTGCCTGTCAATACACCATTTCGTGTCGGACAATGTCCGTAACCGGTCCCTTATTTCCAGGCTTGGTTATACATTAGCAGTTCACCGCAGCCATTACACAGGAACCCAGTATGTTATACATTAACAGTGCACCACAGCCATTACACAGGAACCCAGTATGTTATACATTAACAGTTCACCACAGCCATTAAACAGGAACCCAGTATGTTATACATTAACAGTTCACCGCAGCCATTACACAGGAACCCAGTATGTTATACATTAACAGTTCACCACAGCCATTACACAGGAACCCAGTATGTTATACATTAACAGTTCATCACAGCCATTACACAGGAACCCAGTATGTTATACATTAACAGTTCACCACAGCCATTACACAGGAACCCAGTATGTTATACATTAACAGTTCATCACAGCCATTACACAGGAACCCAGTATGTTATACATTAACAGTTCACCACAGCCATTAAACAGGAACCCAGTATGTTATACATTAACAGTTCACCGCAGCCATTACACAGGAACCCAGTATGTTATACATTAACAGTTCACCGCAGCCATTACACAGGAACCCAGTATGTTATACATTAACAGTTCACCGCAGCCATTACACAGGAACCCAGTATGTTATACTTCAACAGTTCACCGCAGCCATTACACAGGAATCCAGTATGTTATACATTAACAGTTCACCACAGCCATTACACAGGAACCCAGTATGTTATACATATTAACAGTTCACCGCAGCCATTACACAGGAATCCAGTATGTTATACATTAACAGTTCACCACAGCCATTACACAGGAACCCAGTATGTTATACATTAACAGTTCACCACAGCCATTAAACAGGAACCCAGTATGTTATACATTAACAGTTCACCGCAGCCATTACAAAGGAACCCAGTATGTTATACATTAACGGTTCACCACAGCCATTACACAGGAACCCAGTATGTTATACATTAACGGTTCACCACAGCCATTACACAGGAACCCAGTATGTTATACATTAACAGTTCATCACAGCCATTACACAGGAACCCAGTATGTTATACATCAACAGTTTACCACAGCCATTACACAGGAACCCAGTATGTTATACATTAACAGTTCACCACAGCCATTACACAGGAACCCAGTATGTTATACATTAACAGTTCACCGCAGCCATTACACAGGAACCCAGTATGTTATACATTAACAGTTCACCGCAGCCATTACACAGGAACCCAGTATGTTATACTTCAACAGTTCACCGCAGCCATTACACAGGAATCCAGTATGTTATACATTAACAGTTCACCACAGCCATTACACAGGAACCCAGTATGTTATACATATTAACAGTTCACCGCAGCCATTACACAGGAATCCAGTATGTTATACATTAACAGTTCACCACAGCCATTACACAGGAACCCAGTATGTTATACATTAACAGTTCACCACAGCCATTAAACAGGAACCCAGTATGTTATACATTAACAGTTCACCGCAGCCATTACAAAGGAACCCAGTATGTTATACATTAACGGTTCACCACAGCCATTACACAGGAACCCAGTATGTTATACATTAACGGTTCACCACAGCCATTACACAGGAACCCAGTATGTTATACATTAACAGTTCACCACAGCCATTACACAGGAACCCAGTATGTTATACATCAACAGTTTACCACAGCCATTACACAGGAACCCAGTATGTTATACATTAACAGTTCACCACAGCCATTACACAGGAACCCAGTATGTTATACATTTTTGCTGAATACAATTAATTTCTAGTTTCACAGGTACTGCCGTGTCATTTATTCAGTACAGCATAAACCCTATTTATCACCAATAGCTGAAAAAAATAAATACATATAGAGGATATCAACTGTTTGATACCGTAAATATTTCATCGAGTGGGTTGAGAAAATTGAAAAATGCCAATTTTCTCGCCCCACAAGATGAAATATTTATGGTGTTCGTCAAGAAACAGTTGATTTTCTTTTTATTATATACTTCTGTTGTACTACTTTATTCTGGATGTTTGAAAACATTAAAATAATTCAGATTTTGTAGAGCTTTTCGACTTAAGGTACACTGGAACATTGGTTATTTTCGCTCTAATGTCACTCGTGGACTACTTTGCTGTCAACAAATTGCACGTGCTACAGTACAATCTGGAAGCGAATTTCTTTCAGTCCGGTATCATGTACTTTAGTATCGATGACATCCAGCAGATCCCATGAAACCAAACAAAACCCCAACTGTTTCCTCCCCTTCGGTAGAAAAAGCACACTCGATCCTGTGTCTCACTTTCTACAGTCAGGCTGGTTTCTTGTTGACCTCCCTGGTTTAACACGACGTTTGTCTTTGCACAGAATATTCTCATTTCAAAAAAAAAATCAGCAATTGCCCTTGATTTGGTTCATGTCTACCCAAGTAACACAATTTTGATTTAGCAAAATCGAATGGTTATGCTAAGTTATAGCCAGATTTAGATTTACCGGTCGTGCGTGGTTGTTGTTCTGTGGAGCTTCGACGGTGTTGTAGGCCTACGCAGTTATCATTGTGATTTTGTCCAATTCTGAATGAATACTCACTGACAAGAGTTCACTGTTTCCTCATCAACTTTGGTGCGACATTTTCGAGCCTTCAACTGAGGAATAAGTTTTATTTTCCACACTAGTTCATGTTGCACTCTGCACTGCTCTGACCCTGTAGTCACTGTCGCTGTACACATATCCGGTACTTGTGTAGGTGCACACGTACGTGACCAGCGGTCCTATTGTCGCCTTTACGGGTATTTCTTATTCATTTTATGCCTATTTGTATTTTATTTCCTGTCACAATCTGGTCATCATAAGGCATGATATACAAATCCTTCCCAAATATTTAGCTTGTTTTTCTTTGGCGCATAAACCTTGTGGAGGTTCGGTCAATCACGGTGACATGTATTTGTGCGCTGTGACATCATTTACCTTAATATCATCACAGTGATGATATATTTGATATCATCACTGCAGTGAAAATATCGCTTTTATTCGATTGATAATTTTCACTATCTGATCACCAAGTGTATAATAAATATATATATACATTTCAAGGTTTTACACAGTTCTCTCAAATTAATGTTCTTGAACATCGAGGTCTTGTTGTTCTTGAACATCGAGGTCTTGTTGTTCTTGAACATCGAGGTCTTGTTTTTTGTGTGCAGGAAATAGTATTGTTGAAGGCTGACTCTTCAAGTAACTCAAAGAACATTGTTTGTTTCATGTAAATTGTATTAAACTACTTTATTGTAGTATTTTCGTTATTTTGGTATTACACTATGTTAGTATAGCACATATTCCAGTGCAAAAAAATTGGTCGAATCCTGAGCGGGATTCGAACCCGTGACCCCCAGACTAAGGCACCTAATGGCCAGCACTATATGTCGGCGATCTAAACCACTGGGTCAATGGGTCTCCCACATAAAATAGGAGGTAGCAGACAAGTAGTCTTGAAAGCGAACACACAGTACCCATCTGATGACCGTAATACTTTATTCTATTAAAGCATCGGTTGTTGATATATTTGGTCTGTGCGAAAGAAAAAAATAAAAAGAAGAAAAATCCTGCCTCCACCTTTTTCCAAGAAAGTGCCTGTATAGGTAGAGGTTAATTGTATTCAGCCTTAACAGGCGTGTTTCAAGTTTATATTGCTGGTCAGTTGAGTTTTCACAACTTAGCTCTTTTAAGAAATTGTGATGGCTTCAGAATTTGTCATGCATATAAACCTGACAATCTGTCACAGATCTGCATATCATTCTTTACAAAAGAAATCTGAAAATTAATAAAGAAGTAGAAATCTAGAAAGTTTTCTGTGTTATAAATAGGATACTAAAAGTGTCATTTAAAAGTTATAAAATCTACGATTTGACTCGCAGGTCTAGTGTCCACTTTGTGTTCTCCTGATTCATGCTAACTGCCACAGTATAATGGATGTTCACACGGAAATTGATTTCATTGTGTTCTTTTCTTTTAGCATACAGACCAGCACTGGAGGGTAGAGGCATTATTAACCTACAGATGAGTGACAGGTTTGCAGCCTTCCAGGACATCAACGCTGCTATCAACGTGACACCTACAGCAGAACTCCTCACTAACAGGGGCGTTATTAACCAGGTCAGCACAGATTGTCCATCACTTATTCTGTTCAGTACTCTGCAACTTAAAAGGACAGTTGTTAAAAATCTAATAAATGAAGTCAGAAACCTATTTGTATTGGTCAATTCAGAGTATAAAGGGGTTATTTATTGCCCAAACCTACACCTGCTTTGCTATATGCCTTAATTCCGCCAGGAATATACCATACAAACGTTAAACGGAAGTTTAAAACAAAAGTAATCTCCCCCTGGGGAGTTACCTCCCCTGGGAGTTATCTCCCTTTGGGGAGCTCTCTCAGCTCAGCCAGGATATATAAGGCCAGCTCCCAGTATACACTTCCTCTTTTCTCGTTTGTAACCTCCAGTGGTTACATCAGGGAGTTCCATACAGCTAGTTGTTGTTGTTAAATTTGTACTCTATTTACGGAAAAGTTTTTCTTGAATATTATGTCGGAGTATTCTATCCCAATTGTCTTGCCGTTCGTGTGGGCGAGTTTCGACACGCTTAGACGCCCACACACGTTGTTTCGCGTGTAAAGATAAATTATGCTATCGAAATAACACGTGTGAATTTTTGGGATTCATGTACTTGGAAAAATATATGCTTAAGCACGTAGGTCTTACCTACTGCAGGCTACTGAAAACCTTGATCTATCGGAGGTCGATAGACGCGTTTTTGAAATTGCCTTAGTGAAAGACATCAAAATTATAGAGGTCCCGTTTTGGTTTTGTCTCCTAAATTGAAAAGTCCGGCACCTTCTTCTGTGTCTGGTAATATTCCCCCTAGTGGTACCGTTCCTACAGGAAGATAACCAGAGTGTACTTGAAAGTCTAGCCTTCTCTGGTATAGCATTGTCTGGGAAACCGGTTTCTTTGTTCAGACAGACAAAGGCCAGGTCGCGGCAGTCGGAACACTCCATTGTCTCCGACGGACAAAAGAATTTGTTCTCACCGCCTGTAGTTCACCGACTCCTCTGTCATTTGGTCTTTCTCCGGCTGATTCTTACAATAGGAATAAAAATCGTTCTGTATCTACCTTTACGATTTAAATCTTCCTCTGCTATTTTGTCTAAAAAGTAAACAGCCTCTCATTCTATGGAAGGGTGTGCGAACTCGACTGTAATTGTTCGGTTTACGGATTTACAACCTCCACTTTCGGCGTATGTTGACACGTCACGTCGTCGTTCCCGTGTTTCTGATCGTCGCTCTTGTTTCATCGCAACGCCGTTCTCGTTCTCGTTCCAGACAGTTCATTCAGGAGGTTATTTTTATTACGTTTGAACTATACGAAATTGAACAAAGATTTTTCTTCATGGAATAAAAATGCTTCAACGTATTATAATCTTCGGAGAATTACAAGTTCTGCAGGGAATTTGCAGACCGTCATTTTTCGTTGTGTTGTTGTTGTTCTTGTGTTCCGGATTTTCCCCAGTTTTTGGTAGTTTTTCTTCTATGCATTCAGTTCATTGCTCCTACCAAAATTTAGTCTCTTGTTATATCAAATTTTACTCTGTTTATTTGATATCATGTGATCAAGAGAGAACTTGCAGAGTTTTTTCTCTGTCTTTGATTTTACGTGTGTTGTTGTTGTTGCGTTTGTCTTCGTCATCACAAGTCAAAGCTATACACTACGGCTCTTTGTTACATTTTAATGAGCTACATTATTACTCTCTTTGTGTAATCAAGGGTGTGTTGAACAACAAAAGAGATCACGAGATCTTTATTAAGAAAAATGTGCTATTCTTTGGAATACATTTTTCTGCTAGTAAATATTGCATTGTGATATTTTTATTTTTCACAACCAAATTTTCCCATCGGTATATTGAATTAGACGTACAATTCAAATTGGGTTGAGCTTTAATTTTATTTTTCTTCTTTCTGAGAAATTATTATTATTAGCTTGAGTGAGTTTATTTTTCCGAGAAATCTTCAGGATTGATCTTTACCCTGTCTGTGTCGGGTTCAGCCTGAAGTTTCTCAATCATCTGCTTGGGACAGCATAAGTTTGTTCCATCGGGCGGTCTTCTTGTTCTTCGTAAGTTACTTGCGTCCGAGTATGTTTACCGGTTACAGCCTTGTAAGAAGAATCACAGACTGCTCTTTAGCAATGTTTTTCTCCTCGATAGCCTCGTCCAAACATCTTTTGGTCTACAGCATTTGTATAAAAATTGATCTTAATTTTTATTCCGGATGATAATTTCATCTATTCCATTTGAGGACTTATGTGCAGTTTGGACCTCTAATTAGGGGGCGGTTCTAGATTGAACATTGTTTTGGTTTGGTCAATTCAATTTTATGAAGTTTATGACCTTATAGTTCATCTACCGGGGAGAGACATCTAAATGTATTTCCTTTCTTCGGGGAATTTTTAAAAATTTTATGGAAGATCTTCCTAGTTTACGTTGGAAGTTTCTTTGTGTTGATTGTTGGGGATGTTACTACCAGGCTGAGTAACGCTCTCGATTAACGCTGGGGACAATGAATGTGTTCATTCTCCTAGATGCGTTTCAAATCTCATTACAAGTCTCGCATACTACGGCTGTTTTGTTTCGGACTCCACTGTGATTTTTCCAGTTTCGGCTTTACAGTTTTTCAGATTCATCTTCAGTTGTTTTTCCATAACGTCGTTCTTGTTCTCTTCAACGTCGTTTCTCGTACATTTTTTAAGGTTTTACCCTGCTCCTTTGTGAGCGTATATGTACAATAAATTGAACTGATTTGTTACAATTTGGGAAAATCACTTCGCCGAAGCAACGCCTTTCGCGTTTTGCATTACGTCGCGACGTTCCATTACGCCGCCACGTGGTCCTCTTACTCGTGTACGTCTTTCTCATACATCTGTTAGACGTTCCCGTACGCCATAACGTCGTTCACCACGTCGTTCTTTTATACCCCCTTATCAGGGTCGTCAAGTTCGACAGTTCCGGTCTCCATTTCTAGATCTTTTTCTTGATTGTCATAGAGACTTCGACGTTTGTTCACCTGCACGTCTCTCGATTTCGGTGTTTTTCTAATAAGACGTTTCGGTTGATGCGTTTTCTTTATCGCTTTAAAGGCGAGATGCATATCTTCTTTTACCCATTCATCCTCGTTTTTCGGCGTTTTTCCTACGATTCACCATCGTCGGTCGTCGGTTTGTGTGGCAAGTCCTTCCGTTCGGAGTCAGCATCGCCCTTGTATCACTTTTATAGTCTGGGCGTTTTCTCCATCTTGGGGCTTTCACATCGAGGTTTACCTGCGGTGGTGCCCCTTGTGGTTCGATCACAGGGAGTTCACTTTGCAACTCTGTTATTCAGACGCGAGAAAAAGTAACAGTCCCATTCTTCATTCTAATTGAAGAAAGCCATATGGTGACGGAGTGTGACATCTTGTAGCTGGTGCCGTCAAGATTTTTGGTCACATATAGACCAATTTTTGTTGCACTTCCGGTGGTCGAATTATGGGGGGGATTACCGTGGGTTCGTCGTTACTTTGGGGACAGTTTTTCGACTCTCTCCATCAAGTGCTTTGTCCCGTATAGACCGTTGGACCAGTTTTAGACGTGGGCATTATAGTTGTTTTGTCGTCAACTGGTAGCTTTTGTCATTTCTACGCAGGACCTTAATCATTACGGTCGTATCCTGGTTCGGTCACTGCAGTTCCTTCTGTCTTATTACAGACGTCATCCCTCAATCCATTAGTGCTGGTATTGATGTCTCTCTTTCCACCTCTGTTTTTGGTGGCAGTCCCGCCACATCGTCATGTGGGGTGTTCATTTCCGGCTATAGTCTAGGTTGGTTGCCAGACTTCACATCAATTTTGAAGAAAAAAAAAAAAGACGATGTTTTCTACCAATCGGTCTTACACATCGCAGCTCTATCAAGTGAAATGGACCTATTTCGTCTCTTGATGCCGTGAACGTGATGCCGATCCCGACTCTTGCCTCTATTTCCTTAGTAGCTGACTTCCTCCTTCACCTTCATCGTGATAAGAAGTTTCAAATCAGCACCATTGAGGGGTATCGTTCTACTTTGGCTAGGGTTTTACGTCTTTCTGCCGGCATCGACATTAGTGTAAATGACAATATCGCTGCGCTCATTCGGGCCTTCGCGTTACGGTCTCGCCGTACTCGCCAGTTGTTACCGAAATGGGATATTGGTGTGGTTCTGTGTGCTCTGATTCGTCCGCCCTTTGAACCCTTGCAGTCCGCTTCTCTAAAAGCTGTTGCCTACAAGACTGTTTTTCTGGAGGGTTTTGCTTTGGCGTCTAGAGTGTCTCAACTTCATGCTCTTGAGAGATCATCTATTACCTGGACGGCGGATTGGTCTCGCATCCCCTTTCGACCCATTCCTGTGTTCATCGCCAAAAATGAGTCTGTTCGCCTAGGTCCGTGTGCTCAACGTTTGTACTCCATTCCTGCGTTATCAGACTTTGTGCATGACTTTGAAGACGACCTTTCTGTTATACCCTGTTCGAGCCATACGCCAGTACGAGTATGAGCTGGCCGAATGGGTAGAGTCGCGAGAAGAGTTATCGATCGTTTCTATCTCACTCGTACCGATCCCGGTCGGGGCTCTCGTCGTCTATTATTCTTGTCCCTTCGGCCGTATGCAGTGCGTGACATTACTAAGAATACCATTGCTTCGTGGTTGAAGAAGACCATAAAGTGGTCATATCTTTTGGCCATTTACGCTCCCCCACTACTATCTACTGCTTCTTCTCAGAAATTCGTGCCATCGCTACGTCATGGCCTTTATGGAAGAACTTGTCCCTCCATGACATTGTCTAGTCCCGTGCTTGGACGACAAACTCCACGTTCACCAATTTCTATCTGAGAGATATGTCAGTGCAATCAGATAGAGTGACCACGCTTGGGCCGCTGGTGGCTGCCCAGCACGTGGTCAAGTAGTTTTTCAAAAAAGAGGGGGGGGGCATTTTTCATCATCGCAGCAAGTCAGCCAGCTTGCTGTATCATCTCATCTCATCTCTCAGTCATATTATATGTCCACATACTACATGATCGCCTAAGAAAGGAGTAATAGGTCAGCTTGCCAGCCATCGACTCTCAAGTCATCAATCAAGGCCTGACACAATGGAGAGTTTAATCTTTGCCTTTACTGCAGATTTGCTTGTGTCATTTCAGGTTGAAGCTATGACCTTATTCTAGATCATCTCAGCTGAGTCACCTGCGGTCAACTCACAAGTTCAACGTACAAAGAACTGACACTGTTGTGAGTAATATGTTTTGTTTTAGGTTTCCAGTGTCAGCAACAGCTAAAGTACAGAGGGTTGACGAAGACGTAGAGTAGACTCAGTACAACCGCTGTCAACTCACAACAGCCCAGTGTCAGCGACAGGGACTAAAGTACAGAGAGTTGACTTCAGTCGGTTTGTGGACTGAGAGTGGTTATAAGTTGGTCACCATGTATGCTACGAAGGCGCTCTAATGCCCTTCCGATTCGTACATCGTTTACTTTAGCATACCTTATAGTTGCCTCAGTGCCTGGGTCCCTGCGGGTTGGTAAGATTTGTGCACCACATCCACGATCACAGAGTTGAAGACATTCAAAAGATAAGTAACTTCTATTACTACTCCATAATTACCCACTGCATCCCGAGCAGGGTTCTTTTTGTTGAGATTTATTGTCATATCTGTGATCATTTAAGGTCACCTAAGACAAGTAATAGGTCAGTTGGCCAACCACCATCTCTCAAGTTATCGATTATGGCCTGACACAATTGTGACTTTTAATCTTTGCCTTTACTGCAGATTTGCTTGTGTCTTTTCAGGTTAAAGCTATGACGTCTTCTTCTAGATCATCTCAGCTCAGAGTCATCTGCGTCCATCCTAGGGTGTCCAGTGTCAGCGACATGCACTTAAGTACAGAGGATTAATGAAGACGTAGAGTAGACTCAGTACAACCGCTGTCAACTCACAACAGACCAGTGTCAGTGACAGGGACTAAAGTACAGAGAGTTGACTTCAGTCGGTTTGTGGACTGAGAGTGGTTATAAGTTGGTCACCATGTATGCTACGAAGGCGCTCTAATGCACTTCCGATTCGTACATCGCTTACTTTAGCATACCTCATAGTTTGCCTCAGTGCCTGGGTCCCTGCGGGTTGGTAAGATTTGTGCACCACATCCACGATCACAGAGTTGGACACCATGTATGCTACGAAGGCGCTCTAATGCACTTCCGATTCGTACATCGCTTACTTTAGCATACCTCATTGTTGCTTCAGTGCCTGGGTCCCTGCGGCTTGGTAAGATTGTGCTCCACACCCAAGATCACAGCTACTTGGATGAAGACATTCAAAAGATAAGTAGCTACTTTCTTAACTCCTTGATTACCTACTGCGTCTCCGACCAGAGTTTTTCTTGTTGAGTTTTATTGTGTCTTGTTGGTGATCTTCTCAGCGGATATCCAGCTTGCCATTGAACAACTACAACAAGGCCGAGGTTCCCACCTCCATATGTTGGTAGTGAGGCATATAGCAAAGGAGGTGTAGGTTTGGGCAATAAATATTAAACATTTATAAACAATGTTACTATTTATAACCAAACCAAACCTGCTTTGCTCTGATGGCCCTCCCATCCTTCCCCTCACTCCGCGGCCTTGTACACCACAGGTCTCGGTTTATAACAATGAGAAAAGAGGAAGTGTATACTGGGAGCTGGCCTTATATATCCTGGCTGAGCTGAGAGAGCTCCCCAAAGGGAGATAACTCCCAGGGGAGGTAACTCCCCAGGGGGAGATTACTTTTGTTTTAAACTTCCGTTTAACGTTTGTATGGTATATTCCTGGCGGAATTAAGGCATATAGCAAAGCAGGTTTGGTTTGGTTATAAATAGTAACATTGTTTATAAATGTTTAATTTTATTCTATATGCCCCCACTGGATACATGTATTAATGAGGAGCCTTTCAGCAGGAATTTGAATGACAAGCTACATGTACCATTGGATATACTTCACTCTTACATGTAGTCTTATTGTGTGATTATATACAAAGTTTATTAGGCATGGAATAACTGTCAGTCTGAAATGGAGGTTAGAAAGTTTGTGTTTCGAGACTAAATTCATGAACAGATTCAACTAAGAAAAATCTGCTACATGTGACACTGGACATCTGGATCAGATAGTGTTAAGCAAGTAAATTGTTGTGTATCTAATTTGTGTAATATTACGTCCTTATTTTGTAGCCTATTAAAAAATAGACTACAGTTACTTTCGCGGGAAAATTACTGCTTCAACATCTAACATTATATAAGCAATTTTGCTTGTGATGATGAATTATTCAAGTTATCAAGCAAAAATGACTTTTTTCGCCTCCAATTTAAAGAGGTAGATATCTCTAACCTTTCGGGGACCAGTTGGATGCTGTAGCCTAATGAATAAATACATACACAGCTTGGTAAATTCTGATCATTCAACAAATATGTACCATGTTAAGATGTGTGTTTTTGTGTTACAGTTCCTAGGTGACCGTGTGAATGCTATGAGAGACTATCAGATGGCCCTGACCAAGGACTCCACCTACGCCTTAGCTTACTTCAATGCTGCCAATATCTACTTCCATAGCAGACACTTCAAGCAGGTACAAGGAATTCTCCATTTCACATTATAGTCTGATGCTTTCTTTAGAAGTGATGTTCACTGTTTCTTCCTTCACACTGTGTCACTGAGAGCACACAGGACATGGGATCATGGATACTTCATAACAGAATCTGAACTCCTCAAACAGGAAACACACCTTCTGAATGATTGATAGCGAAGGAATTCCCCCAAAGTTTATCTTGAATTGTGGATAGGTCAACATTAACACAGTATTTATCCCTGTGTTCCTATTTCCGGTCAATTCTCTCAATAAGGCAAGATTCCAATATGTCACTTATAAAGTGCATGAAACAATAAGAAACTGTAAGAACTATTATATGTATTTGTGTTGCAGGCCCTGGATTACTACAACAGAGCTATTGGGTACAGCCCAAAGGATGAGTCTGCTTTCCTGAACAGGGCAATCTCTAAGGTGAGTTACCTCCTCTTGTATCAGTATGCCGACAGCTTGAGGGCAATAAACCAGCTGCTCTGCTGCTTTTCCTGGAGATGAACTGGTAAAGGGAGGTAATACATGTATATGGATAATATAAGCATTGCTGAAGGTCTCGCTACCAAGCTCTTCCCTCTACCCATCTCTTCTCGGTAAACGGCTTTGTTGAACATCATTTGATGATGTTGTGTTATCTGTCAGCCAATCAAGTGGTTCGCTTTGCTCTGTTCAAAGCAGTAGTCGGAAGACTGCTTGTGTGCGTCACTCGGCATCTCAGTCAATGAGAAGCGCGTGCATCACAAGTCTACTCCATATTTCACAGTTTAAATGAAGAACAGCTTGTATCAGGAAATGTGTAATATTTTCGGTATAGATGACCCGTCACTAATGTGTGCTTACTGCTTGATCATGGTTGGTGTAAGGTAGACCATTGTGTTTGCGATGATGCTGATATCATGCAGTTTGTTGCCAGTTTGGATAATATAACGAAATGCAGTTATTTTGTTTCCATGATGATACCAAAAAGTAAGCTGGAAACTCTATCTTAAATGTTTTTTATTATATCGCCCACTCCATGCACAAGAGAATGCTATCTGGCAGAATAGAACATGTAAAAAGCTGTGAGTGAAGTGAGCCAGATGTTCCAATGATGTATTGTTTCCAGTGAGCTGATCCCCTCAGGAAATATCCATATCATGTCACTGGTCAATTCTCAGGCAGAAAGAAACATTGTCTTGAATAGAATTCCTCAGAACTGAATGCTTTCTGGCTTTAAAAGTTTGTTTTTTTCAGTCTTCCAGTGGTCTTCGTCTCTTTCATTTGCAAGATGCATAATATTTTGAATTAGACTAAAAACTGGTGTCAGACAGTAACCCATGATTGTCCACATTAAAAACTCAATCACCCATACAGACTTAGCATTCTAGAACTGTCACATATTTGTGTGGTCTTAATACTACGATTCTGCTTTCTTCTGTCACACACATCGATGTCCTCGCCTTTAGGCAAATTTTTATCAAGTGGATAATCGCTATCGGGAAATGGAAATGTGTGACATTCAACAGTTGGACACAATTGTGGGTTCCTACCCACTAACTGGTGATACAATCTGTAAGTTGAGCTATTAATAATGGCCGCATACAAATGTATGAAGATGTCGGTCATATTGATTTGTGAGTAGGAGAAACAACACTTTGACATTATTTGTAGCCCTGTCATATTTAGCTTGACAGGGTCATTTGGTCTTTGACATAATATCCACTATCATGTTAATCACAACATGTTCTCAAAATGACAAGAGGGTTGCCTTTTTGATCTGGGATAATTAGATTGCCTGTTGGAGGTGGAATAAGTGGATTGCCTGTACAAGCTGGGATAATAGAAATGCTGGTTTGAGCTGGGATAAGAGGATTGCCTGCTTGAGCTGAGATAATTGGATTGCATATTTGAGGTGGGACAAGTGGAGTGCCTACTCCAGCTGGGATAAGTGGATTGCATGTTTGAGCAGGGATAAGTTGATTGTCTGTTTGAGCTGGGATAAATAGATTGCCTATTTGGGGTGGGATAAGTAGAGTGTATTTTGGCGAAAATGAGCCCAAATGTCAGCCTTGTTGTTGTTGCTGAATACAGGTCAGTCAAATTATTTTTTCAACACTCAAATGTTTTGACCTGAAAATATTCCCGAGATCCAAAGAATTATTTTGATATATGAAATATGAGGGCTTTCTCTGAGCGAGACCCCAAATGTAGGCCTTTTCACAGCAGCCTCCCAAGATATTACAGTACACTCCTCCCTGAACGGAGATAAGTGGATTGCCTCTTTGAGCTAAAGTGAATTGCCTGTTGGAGCTGGGATAAGAGGGTTGCCTGTTTGAGCTGGGATAAGTGGATTGCCTGTTTGAGCTGGGATAAATGGATTGCTTGTTTGAGCTGGGATAAGAGGATTGTCTGTTTGAGCTGGGATAAGTGGATTACCTGTTTGAATGGAGATAGTGGATTGCCTCTTTGAGCTAGAAGTGAATTGCCTGTTTGAGCTGGGATAAGTGGATTGCCGGTTTGAGCTGGAAGAAGTGGGTTGCCTGTTTGAGCTGGCATAAATGGATTGCCTGTTTGAGCTAGAAGAAGTGGGTTGCCTGTTTGAGCTGGCATAAATGGATTGCCTGTTTGAGCTAGAAGAAGTGAATTGCCTGTTTGAGCCGGAAGAAGTGGATTGCCTGGTTGAGCTGGGATAAGAGGGTTGCCTGTTTGAGCTGGGAAAAGTGGATTACCTGTTTGAGCTGGAGGTGGTATAAGTGCATTGCCTGTTTGAGCTGGGATAAAAGGGTTGTCTGTTTGAGCTGGGATAAGTGAGTTGCCTGTTAGAGCTGGAAGAAGTGAATTGCCTGTTTGAACTGGGATAAGAGGGTTGCCTGTTTGAGCTGGGGAAAGTGGATTGCCTGTTTGAGCTCGTATAAGTGAATTGCCTGTTTGAGCCGAGATAAGAGGGTTACTTGTTTGATCTGGGATAAGTGAGTTGCCTGTTAGAGCTGGGAGAAGAGGATTGCCTGTTTGAGCTGGGATAAGTGGATTGCCTGTTTGAACTGATAGATACAAGCAGGATTCATCAAGTTATATTTTTGCTTTATTCTCCAGTTGAAGTAATTACAGTCAACAAATAAATACAAATTGATTTCAGGTGATGTTGAGAGATGCACCAGGTGCCCTGGACGACTTCAAGACAGCCATCAAACTTAGCCCTTGCTCCGCCCATATCTACTTCAACCGAGGAAATCTCTTCGCCTCCATGAACAAGTTTGACAAGGCTGAAGCTGATTATACCAAAGGTATAGTCATACACTTCAACATCTATTATCTAGGTGTATACAACATTCTTTATATTCAGAGTGATTTTAAATATTATGTTCAGTGCTGTTATGTGATGTTGGGATTATCAATATTTTTATTTGAAAAATGGAACCGTTATACAATTGTGCTTAAATAACATGTGCTTAGAAAATATATGTTAACAAAGGCTGATGTCTGTTACTCTTTCAGCACTCAGTCTGACACCAGATGATCCCTTGATTCACAAACGTAGAGCTGATGTGAGGGGAAAACTGGGGAGGAAGATAGAAGCTATAGCAGATTACAGACATGCTATAGAAATACAGAGTCAGCTATAGCAGATTACAGACATGCTATATAGAAATACAGTCAGCAATAGCAGATTACAGGCATGCTATAGAAATAGTCAGCTTTAGCAGATTACAGACATGCTATGGAAATACACTCCGCTATAGCAGATCACATGCATGCTATAGAAATACAGTCAGCTATAGCAGATTACAGACATGCTATAGAAATACAGAGCCAGCTATAGCAGATTACAGACATGCTATAGAAGTACAGAGCCAGCTATAGCAGATTACAGACATGCTATAGAAATACAGTCAGCTATAGCAGATTACAGACATGCTATAGAAATACAGAGCCAGCTATAGCAGATTACAGACATCGTATTGAAATAGTCAGCTATAGCAAATTACAAACATGCTATAGAAATACAGATTCAGCTATATAGCAGATTACAGACATGCTATAAAGAGACTGAAGGTAATCAGACAGTTCTACAATGGAGAGATCGCTCTAAACTCAGACCAGTGTTTCAGACCATTGGGAATATGTGATAACATTTTTTATTCTGTGATTTTAAATGTCAATGATTTGACACCCATTTGCATTGAATGTGCCAACAGAACTTTCAAATATATGGTATATGTACCCGTGTTAACAGATACGACTTTATCATTGTTTTATTTAAAGTCTACAATCTATTATACCCCCCACCTTACCATATGTAGCTACCTTACCATGAGACCTCGCTTGGATTGCGTTTGGCGCATGTGCATCTACAGGTGGCGCCACCTAGGGTCAAAAGTTTCTCATGTCAGTCCGTAACATTTCGTTTCCGGAGCATAACTTGACAACCGCTACATGGATTCCTCTCAAATTTGGTATGCAGCTGCCATACCATGAGACCTCGCTTGGGATTGCGTTTGGCGCATGTGCGTCTACAGGTGGCGCCACTTAGGGTCAAAAGTTTCTCATGTCAGTCCGTAACATTTCGTTTCCGGAGCATAACTTGACAACCGCTACTTGGATTCCTCTCAAATTTGGTATGTAGCTACCTTACCATGAGACCTCGCTTGGGATTGCGTTGGCGCATGTGCATCTACAGGTGGCGCCACCTAGGGTCAAAACTGTAGGGGGCGTATACTGGTTTCAGCTTGTCCGTCCGTAACATTTCGTTTCCGGAGCATAACTTGACAACCGCTACTTGGATTCCTCTCAAATTTGGTATGTAGCTACTTTACCATATGTAGCTACCTTACCATGAGACCTCGCTTGGGATTGCGTTGGCGCATGTGCATCTGCAGGTGGCGCCACCTAGGGTCAAAACTTTCTCTTGTCGGTCCGTAACATTTCGTTTCCGGAGCATAACTTGACAACCGCTACTTGGATTCCTCTCAAATTTGGTATGTAGCTACCTTACCATGAGGCCACCTATGGGCAGAATTTTCTCAGTTGGTCCGTAACATTCCATTTCTGGAGCATAACTTGACAACGGCTGATTTATAGATTCTTCTCAAATTTTGTATGTAGCTGCCATACGAGGTCTCATTGTCAACTAGTTACATACCGTGCCGCCACCCAACGCATTCTAAATGAACTTACCCGTAAACTACTATAACATGTATACTTATATTCCACTACAAATAATCGTCAATTTCTATCAAATGTGCATCCGGGGGGTATCTCGTAAGCATGCTTACTGATCATTTCCACCGCCACAATCCCATTCAACTTACTCGTGAAACGTTAACCACCCCCATGTATCTATGCCCTTACTTATCTTGTAAGCAGCCTTACTGATCATTTTGATCAAATGTGTGCATCCCTCAGACTATGCTCTAGTTTATACAGGAGTTTTTAACGAAGAAGCGTGTAGTTACAACCACTAAAATGTTGCGGTTTTTTTGGACATTGATGATGACGAGTTCATGTGACCTGCAAATCTTCGCAATAATGGCATCAGCCATCTTCCTCTGATGTCTTCCTCTGATAGATGAGCAACATCATCCATCCTTGTTAAGTGTATGTTTAAGAGTAAACTTCAGGACCTGATATATCAAATTTAGCCTCTTGCATTGGGCCTGTGAATGGGTGCACGCACTAGCCTATGAACAATGATATCCAAGGGCTATCTTCACTCTAAAAATAGAGTAATCTGAGTGTTTCCTGATTTGAATTTAGCCAATCAGTGTGGCTATTATCGGTATACAGTTTGGTGTAGTTAATCTTTGTCTACACTGGGCATTCAGCCTTTATGCCTGGATGTGTGTTTTTGTGTATAAGAGTAAAGTTCAGCACCTGATAGATGAACTACACCATTCATCCTGCAAATATGAGGGAATGGTGAGGTTTCAAGATATTATTAAAGTGTACTGTCAAATCCGTCTTTAGACTTGGTAACATCAGCTATTTGCAATACACAATCTTATATATTGAGAAATTTTGTTACATTCCATGTGTATTTAATTATAACACAGTATTAAAACAAACACAAATGACACATTTCTATGGCTTTGTTTATTCTTCATGAGATATAGCAAAATACATCTCTTATTTACAGTATATATATGATACAAAAGATTCAGCATCACTTCTCACCCTTCACATATTGCACAGTTTGTCTTGTGAAAGTGGATTACATGCAACTCCAGAATGCCATGGTTAGTTACTCGTGAACATGGGATATTTGATGTTCTTGTTAATGCAGGTCATGTACAATTCTGTTACTACATTGCGGAGAGTGGCCATAGGGAGCCACCCTATTGTGTACATGAAATCGAGGCTCCGAGTGGTAGAATATTGTTCCACATGATATAAGGCGGCATCACATTGCCAGCGTCACCTGGGGTAACCTCTCATCGAATGACTTATTCCCTTGTATGAACAAAGAATTTTCATAGACAAAATGTGGAGGGGAATAGTTTGACTAGACAAAGAAATAAATAGTAGGTAAGTAAATAATGTCTTTTGATACCTCATGATTTAAGATATGGACACAATTCGGCTAAACATAGTATTTTTGCTACTGAATAATGACTTTGGAGCATGGGACAAAATGTATACATGTACGTAAATGAGGGCTGACCTGCATTTAGGTTGTTCATGAACACCCATGATGCAGTCTACTGTTAATGCCCTATCTTCCGACCACATCAAGCGCAGTATATAATTTACTGAATGCAAAATTAAATAAAATTCTCTCCCACCATATATGTTCAGCTTTTACTCTGCACTTCGATCATATTTTCCCCAAATGTCGGCTGAAGTATCTAAGGCTATTCATGTTGATTATTCCACGATGATGTTTAATTGGAGTCTTTACCCATTACTGATGAGCCTGGAAATATCCAGACTATTGGTGACAAACTTGTTTGAGTGCATGGAACTCCCTGTCTGGTACAGGCAGTGAGCATTTGGTTTTAAGGGAGATAATTAATGGGTAGAGAATAAACTGGAATGGCCAATGGTTGAACCTCTCTGGTTATTAACACCACATGTATGTATATCTTCATATATGGATGTTCGGTTATGACCGGGTGCTGTACTGGCTGGGCTGATCAGTGTCCAGGATAATAGGAACTGTGGACGCTCTCGTGATAATATGACTGAAAAAACGTTAAAACAATGTTAAATCCTACTCACTCATTCACCTGTCTATGTTCACCCGGTCTCATATAATGGGACAGAAACCAGCCATTATATTGTAAGAAGATAAACATATGGCCCCAACGTCACATATGAAGGTCAGTTTGGAAAATAATGGAAATAGTCTTGGTTCCAAACATCCCATATATTTAAAAACTACATCTCCCCCTCCTCAATCATTTTCGAAAAAAAACATGAAGCTGCGCTATCCAAACCCCTCGGCTCTGAACCCCAGCTATTATAATAAGGGTGTCTCTACCAATTGATTGGCTTGTGGGAAGAAATATTTACCCATGGTATTGTAAGAGTACTTTCCTTGAAAAAAAAAAGTTTCCCTCCCCTTAAATTAATTTGTTTCTTGAATAAATTGAAAGAGCTGTATCGATGTCTCACCAAAACAACAGTACACATGGCTAGATAAATACAGTACATGTATACTAAATGGCACATGTATGTCATTTTCAAAACAGATTTGCAAGCATTCTTTGCATTGTCTAAGAGAATAAATGAATAAATCAGTCATCCAATCAATAAATAAATGTGATAGTATACTAACATGATAATAGAAATAATATGCAAGCTTAAATTAACATAGGAATTAGTGGATTCTGTTAGACAAGGGGCATAACTCTGCAAAATACTTTCTGACACGACTCATTTTCGATAGGCATCTAGTTCAGGTCAAGAGAAACAACTGTATCATGTTAGGATGTTGTATATGGAACGGTTCTGAAATTATCACAACAAATCATAAATGGATTTTTATTTGTAAAAAGGGGCATAACTCTGCAAAATATTGTCCGAGATGACTCATTTTCGATAAGCTTCTGATTTACGTGAAGATAAATAGATGTAACAAGTTTGGTTGCCATGCATGAAACGGTTCTGTAGATATCGCGGTAACGGATTTTATTAGACAAGGGCATAACTCTGCAAAATACTTTCTGACACGACTCATTTTCGATAGGCATCTAGTTCAGGTCAAGAGAAACAACTGTATCACGTTAGGATGTTGTATATGGAACGGTCTCTGAAATTAGGCTTCACGTGAAGATAAATAGATGTAACAAGTTTGGTTGCCATGCATGAAATGGTTCTGTAGATATCGCGGTGGATTTTATTAGACAAGGGGCATAACTCTGCAAAATACTTTCCGACACGACTCATTTTTGATAGGCACCTAGTTCAGGTCAAGAGAAACAACTGTATCACGTTAGGATGTTGTATATGGAACGGTTCTGCAATTTTTATTTGTAAAAAATAATTGTCCGAGATGACTCATTTTCGATAGGCTTCTGATTTACGTGAAGATAAATAGATGTAACAAGTTTGGTTGCCATGCATGAAATGGTTCTGTAGATATCGCGGTAACGGACGGACGGACGTACGGACGTACAGACGTACGGACGTACGGACAGCCATACATGATGACGACAATACCCCTAGGCCAAATTTGGCCGAGGGGTAAAAAAAAACCCACCGAAATATCTGGACTCTGTCTGCCCATCATGAATTTCAATGACTGGCTGGTCCAGGAGAGTCATACATCACAATTAGATGAGTGCCACTAAAGAAAAGAGAAACAATATTTACATGCACTTCAGTCCCCTTGATCCCATAGAACAACCTTACCACAGTATATTATAATATACCTGCTTTTGATGTCTACATTACAAGAGTGCCAAAAGAATCCAAGTGATAACTGGAGGACTAATATAGACACACTAGTTCAACAAAGCACTTCATTGCCTACTGTAAAATATACCTGGTGTATGAATAGCAATGCACCAGTTCTCACGAAACATGTAAATCATGAGTACATACACATCAGACTATAATCTTGAGTTTAAAAAGCCAATAGACTGGGTATACTGTACAGCTTAGATGAGTAGTGACTATCTAGTCTTGTTAACCATGGTTAAATAAGATGAATAGAATGATCACAGTACAGACAGGGCATGACAGGACAGGACAGAATTGAAGAATACAGATACATTATGTACAGGTAGTTATCAGAATACAAACAAATACAAACTCTATAAATTTGGATCTATATTTGGCTTCAATATACACCTGCACAACTCAATGTCTCCCTCCTAATGTATCCTCTAAAAAACTTGATATTTAAAGATTTCCTGATATTGGGGTCACAGTGACATATCGTCTCCCCCTAATTTATCATGTGAATTTTAATTATTTCCTGATATTGACCTTGACCTCAGTTTTGGTAAGCGAGGACATTTCCTCCTAATGAATCCACTAGCAAAAAATGACCAACTTTCAACAATTTCCTGATTTTAAAGCTATACTGACTCAATTTCTGTACACGACATTTCGTCTCAACCTAGTTTATCCACTCACAAAAAATTTGCAACTATAGATAGAAAATTGTACTAGATATAGATTGGACAATGATTTCCTGATTTTTAGGCCTTTGACCCCTGACCGCCATTTTGATATAGTATCATGTTAGGCACACCGGTTCTAGTCAGATCACCCAAGTTAAGCAAATCCTTGGATGCTGTGCTGATCAGTGTTCAGGATAATAGGTACTGTAGGCACCATCGTGATATGACAGAAAACGATGTTAAATACTTCTCACTCATCCTAGACTGGACAATGATTTCCTGATTTTTAGGCCTTTGACCACCATTTTGGTATGTGACACATTGTCCCTCCCTAGTGTATCCACTCGCAAACGAAAAAGGAACTGTAGTTAGAAAACTTTCATTGTCTCCCCCTAGTGTATCCACTCACAAAAAAATGGAACTGTAGTTAGAAAACTGTCTCCGATAAAGACCGTCTTTCGGGCTGGCATGTAACAATTCAAATGTTTCTTTCGCCACGACTTCTTGAGTTGCAACTTCACTATTTCCAGTAGTAAAACCACTAGACAGTTGTGGCAAGACATTTTCACCCCCAGTCTTGATTTTAAGCGGACTTGTAATGAAGTTATAGAGTATAATCAGGTTTGTGCAATAACTTATACTCCGTCAAAGAAAAACATTCAAAAAAGAGTTACACATATAGGATTAGTAAATTAAGGTGGGCATATAGAACACATTATCTTTAGTTTTACAGTCATCAGCCAACTTTTATGGGTCCCACAAAAGTTCTGCATGTAAATGTAGCCACCTTGTCTTAACAGAAAATTGGATTTGATCCAAAGAGAAGGTTTATTTACACTTTTTCCGGCAGCTTCTGAGAGAAAAGGGATCGTTTTTTTAGAGATTTACTAGCAACAAGCTGTCAATAAATGTCATAGCACTTTTTAGCAGTTGTTTATTTAGCAGGTCAGCATATAAACAAGTCATATTGGTATAGGATGTGGAGAGATAGTTCAGCAGTACACACACCACTCATTACATATATATATATGTATTTTAAACAGCTCCAATGTTTCTTTAGATAAGCTAACCAATTTAGGTGAGGAATTTTGAGATCACCCACAGAGAATTGTTAACACATGTATCTTGTATATGTAGCTTTCCTACAGATACAACGCACACGATCAGTCTGGATTGGTACATATACTAGTATATAGTCAAGCTGGCAGAATACGAGAGGCTCAGAGCAGATTACATGCTGATCAAAGCCAGTCAGTTGTAATAGGTAGCAGCAAGGCTAAGATATACCCGATATATCCACAGACATGTAAACACTGAGGACACTCGCCCTCACAATGATCACACGTCACCCACACACACAATATGATGGATGTATAGTGGTAGAATAATCCACATGGCGGGCGGGCGGATATTGAAGAGGATGAACGGTTGTTTGAGCACTCTCACACCAGGGTAGTGGTGGAGTCTCGTCTTTTCTGCCAGAAGAAACCCGACGGCCATTTCCTGAGCAGAGACAGTGACCGCCTGTCCCACTGTAGTCAACTATTGGGCACATGAACAACACAAGCTCCTGCCCGACCTGTACACAGAGCTGCTACCTGTAACACACACAAATATACATGCTATTACAAAGTAGTCTTGGAATAGTGCAATGGTGTTGGCAAACAAGTACATTAAAAACATTTGCTACACAATATTTGGGAAGAAGAAAGGAAATGTACTTGTCAATTATATATTACTATGATGTGTGGCTCATTATGCCACCATTGTTTTCCAAATGCATTTCACATGTGGACAATGTAGACATGTTGAGCCGTGTTCATGAATATTTGAGAAGTAGAAATCTCACTTACGTCATTCAAAACTCAAACATGAGGTTATAACAGTGAGTGAATAGAATTTAATGTCGCTTTCAATAATATTTCAGCTATATCACGATGAACCAACTAAGCACCACCCAGTCCAGTTGTGTTCCTGCTATTTCAAAGAAGAAATCTTTGAAGCAGCATGGAATCAGACATCCTCCATCCACCCTACAAAACAGTGAGGACAGCGCACAAGACACAGACTGAACGCTTACATGGTGCAATAAAGACAAGTGATATTTCAGTGCTAGACATCACATTATCAAGTTCCTGTTGCTTCTCAGCAAAATGCATTGAAGAAACAGGAACCTGAACCCACCCAACCACCCGCGAGGTTATAAGAACAGGAACCTGAAGCCACCCAACCACCCGCGAGGTTATAAGAACAGGAACCTGAACCCACCCAACCACCCGCGAGGTTATAAGAACAGGAACCTGAAGCCACCCAACCACCCGCGAGGTTATAAGAACAGGAACCTGAACCCACCCAACCACCCGCGAGGTTATAAGAACAGGAACCTGAACCCACCCAACCACCCGTGAGGTTATAAGAACAGTGCTTCTGACTGACAATTGTTTCCATCCTACTTATATTGTTCTAGTATGATGACAGATTTATAACGTGCTCATTATATCCAGTATGATGACAGATTTATAACGTGCTCATTATATCCAGTATGATGACAGATTTATAACGTGCTCATTATATCCAGTGCGATTAAAAATGAGCATAGGTAAACTGTAAATGATCAAATAGTCCGGTCTTCTTACTTTTGTCCATTCGTTGCTAAGAGCATCGTAACATTCCACATCGTTGAGATACTGCTGGCCATCATAACCACCCACAGCATAAAGTTTGTCCCCCAGTAAACAGACACCAACAGCATCACGGGGAGAGCTGATAGGAGCAATGATGGTCCACTGATCTGTCTTAGGGTCATACCTAAATAATAAACATATAATCAGTAATTAACAACAATGCCAGTTTATATCTACATACTGGGTATTGTAGTGGGGCACTACTTGTAGGAGACTCAACAACAACCTTCAAACTTAGCCACAGTATTCAGCAACTGCTGAAGTAAATGTTATGCCATAATCAGTTCACCTCAGCAATTTTCAACATTATTATGAAGGAGATTTATTATTTTAATGTCACATAATTTTTGCTGAGTCAATTTTTCTTAAATGTGAGGGTTGCACAATGACTGGGGTGGGGGAAGAGTTTGGTTTAATGTCACACTCCAGATTATTTCACTAACATGTTGAGTTTTAGAGGGGACGGAATCCGGAGTGCCCAGGGAGAACCACCACACGTCGGCAAGCAACTTCTTCACACATGCAAAATTGGACTCAAATCCATGCCAGCAAAGCGGTGTGAGGCTAGCGATCACCAGCGAAATGCCTTAAACCACTCTGCCACTGAAGACCCCTCATGATGACCAGTACTGCATGCTTCTGGTACCATCTGTGATCATTTAAATATTCAATAATGCTGAAAGAATAATTTTGTTATGAGGATAACACTTTCCTAGTATTATTTGGAATGATGGGGGACCTTACAAGGGAGGGAACTCTACTTACCTTTCAGCACAATCAAATCTACTGCATGTAGGATTGCTGGCAGGAGCATCATGGCCCCCTACAGCATACAGAAAGCCATTACAAGTGGAAACGCCCACACCACCCCTGCGTTTAGACATAGGCGTGCACAGTGTCCACTTGTTAGTGTGTGGGTCAAAGCACTCCACAGATCGTAGACATGAGCTGCCATCTCTTCCCCCTACAGCATATAACCTGAAGAAATACCAACAGCAGCATTAATGACTGAAACAAACTCGGAAACAAAATTGAACACCTCTTTCTACATAAGTGCAAACTTGGATTCACAGTTGATTTATCCCTGATCATCCTTTTCAGATATGTAGTAGATAGAATCTTTGGGACTGAGGTACAAAACTTGATCACTTCATTCCCATCCATTTTCTTTCTCGAGAGTGGAAATTTTCAACCCTTGATCAAGTTAATATGAGATTCTGTTCCCCATATAATTTAAATCATTACTTTAATCAGTATTTTGGTAAAAATATCAACGACACAATGTTGCTGGAGTGCATCATGCTTGCAGCTGATGGCGAGTGTCATGATTGGTCAACCTATGTCGCACTCGCTCATCCCATATATGTGTGTGGAATGTATTATTCCAGCACGTTGTCCTGCATAGGTTTTAATTGGATGGGAATGTATAATTCTGTCTAATTCTGTAGACCATCTTATGGCACATCAATCTATCTTGACCAAGTTCACCCCAAATGAAGGCACAAAATAGTAATCTACACTATAATGCTCCTAAATGAAGGCACAAAATAGTAATCTACACTATAATGCTCCTCAACCTAGCATAGACTCACTTTCCTCCCAGTACAGCCACTCCGACAGTACTTCTTGAGGTAGACATGGGGGCCACATAGCTCCACTGTCTGGCCTGAGGATCCCACCGCTCCACAGTGTTGAGGTACGACCAGCCATCATGACCCCCTACAGCATACATTGGTCCCTCTAGTACACCAACACCTACACATAATATAGATTATTAGTTCCAATTACAATTCCTACAAATCACACATCTAAATGCTGTTGGAGCTAGCTATATGTGCTTGTGCACAGCAAAAAGGGTAATCAACTGCATCGAGTAATCCTGTGTTCAATTTTTTTTTCAAATGAAGCATTCTCTTCAATATTGTAAGTTGTCAAGCTGAAGGAAATCCACTGTCATGGGATAGTTCAATATAAATCCCATGTGTAGACTGCTCTATTCTTTAATATGGATTGACAATAAACATAATAGTGTCACAGAGACATTTACTCTCTCTCTTTGACCCAGTGGTGAGCTCTCTCTATTCCATCTGCCCAATCAGACTATAATGAAGCTGTGGTTAAAAGGTACACCGCTTCTTGATTAATCAAATACCAGTGTGATGAATTTAGCTTCCAGATGGATAATTTTTTGCCTGTCTGTTGAATTGGTGATATGATGTAGCTTGCTACTGAATTGCCAGTCTCAAATCACACCAAAAACTGCCCCACTCCCTCCGATCCATCACCGTGTATAAATATCATTTAATCATCCCATTATTATGACAGGAGTTTGGCCTCATTCTGGCAGAGAGGGGGTGTTAGTTGGGCGCTGTTGGACAGGACAGTACTGAGATCTTTAATATGTAAGAATAGGAATAAACCCCCTCTCAAGAAATCCTGGCGACGTCCATGAACACAGATACCAACCACTTGTCTTAGACAGAGATGGTCAGATGTTACTTACCCAACCCATGTCTGTGTGTTACACACATGAACACAGATACCAACCACTTGTCTTAGACAGAGATGGTCAGATGTTACTTACCCAACCCATGTCTGTGTGTTACACACATGAACACAGATACCAACCCCTTGTCTTAGACAGAGATGGTCAGATGTTACTTACCCAACCCATGTCTGTGTGTTACACACATGAACACAGATACCAACCCCTTGTCTTAGACAGAGATGGTCAGATGTTACTTACCCAACCCATGTCTGTGTGTTACACACACAGATACCAACCCCTTGTCTTAGACAGAGATGGTCAGATGTTACCAACCCATGTCTGTGTGTTACACACATGAACACAGATACCAACCCCTTGTCTTAGACAGAGATGGTCAGATGTTACTTACCCAACCCATGTCTGTGTGTTACACACATGAACACAGATACCAACCCCTTATCTTAGACAGAGACGGCCAGATGTTACTTACCCAACCCATGTCTGTGTGTTGACATGGGTGGCATCAATGTCCACGATTTCTTCTTAGGGTCATAACATTCGACAGTATTCAGAGTCTTTAGACCATCTCGACCCCCGACCACATACAGCTTTTCTTCGAGGACTGCCACACCAAACTGAAGTCGTCTCCCATTCATGTTGGCCACCTGTGTCCAAGTGTTTGTCCTCAGGTCGTACTTCTCTATACTCGTTGCTCCTGGTTTGATAATAATAAACATAATGTGGAATTGTCTAACAGCTATGAATGTGAATGTGAAGTACTTGGTCAGACTCTCACAGTACATTTAGATACACATTTAACAAAATTATTGATAATGACAACTTACTGAACAATGTAATGGAATAAATGCAAATTTGGTAATTTAAAGTTTATCTCATCACATTACAAAATATGTGAGATTTATGGCCACTCTTCTCTCCTTACTATCTCATCACATTACAACTGGAGAAGGGAGGCCACTCTTCTCTCCTTACTATCTCATCACATTACAACTGGAGAAGGGAGGCCACTCTTCTCTCCTTACTATCTCATCACATTACAACTGGAGAAGGGAGGCCACTCTTCTCTCCTTACTATCTCATCACATTACAACTGGAGAAGGGAGGCCACTCTTCTCTCCTTACCTTTGGTACAGTCCATTCCACCCACAGCATAAAGAACTCCCACTGTAGACTTTCTGGGTTTGGTACGCGGACTCTGGAATGATGAACGCCTCTCTGGCAATAGATGATATTTTAATGCCTCCATTATCAAAGATTGACACTCTTTGTCATCCTTGAATAACACATTTGTTTCCACATGGTCAGCAATAAACTACAAGAAAAGATCAAGGTAAACATGAACAGTTGATCAGACAGGAATGTAATATACCCATGTTCCCAGCCTGCAAATATTATATTATCCATATTCCCAGATAGAAATATCATATAATCTGTGTTCCCAGATCTGCGTTCCCAGATAGGAATATCATATAATCTGTGTTCCCAGATAGGAATATTATATAATCCATGTTCCCAGCTGGAAATATTATATATTCCATGTACACAGGTTGGAATATTGGAATTGAGATGGGTAGCATTATAAACAGGAAGTTCAGGTATTCAACTTGGGGAAACAGAAAAAAGGAACCCACCCATAAAAACATAATCTGGCAGTTTGGAGGACCAAATAACCATTATTATGCTGAAATATAAAGTAATTCCTTTGTAACTGAGGTACCGCATTCAGACAATATATGACCATTCATCTTTTGACCTAACTACATTAAGATACGCTCATTGTGATATGGTCAAGATTAACTGAATTTGAGATTCTGACTTCTCAGGTCATCTCAGAGAAGTAGAAGAGGCAAATGACCAAAATACTTGCAATTTGTTACTGAAGAAGTCCAAGAAGGGTGGTCATCATTCAATAAGTCCATTCCTACACATAACTCCATTACTGAGCTTGCTGAATTTGGGCAGCACTACTCTTCAGAATTTGAGGTGTACATTTCACGTAGTAAACCAATCAGAACAGACACATGGTAAAGTCTGTCGGGGGTGAGGTTATCAGGAATGTACTCACCGTGGGGGACATTAGAGGTAGTTTGATGTGTGACAGGAGTTTTGGAAGGTGTTTTCTCCTGCCCTGAAGGTCGTGTTTGGCCCACATAACCAATGCCTGGAAAATGGTCTCTTCATTTGGAACGTTGAGGTCATCGCTGGACAGGAGCTTGGCCACCTCATCAGCAGGAAGGATCAGGAATTCTTGGTTGTGCATTACTTCAACAAAGTTCTCCTGAAATAATGAGGGATTTAAACCATGTGTGAGATGATATAGAAAGGCATGCACTTGATGGATCTAATGGTTACATGTATACTGGTTAAAAGTTCAAATTAAAATTCCACAGTAAAACAATATTCTCTGTATACATTGTATTCAAGAACTGTAGTAACTCCCGATATAAAGATAGCAGCTTTATCTCATCATCTGACTTTCTGATCAGCAGCTCAATTCAAACATTTTCAGCTCACAAAGCTTTTTGTGGTACATGTAGTAACCTTTGTGAAACATCTGCAGAATTTAATGTCAGATGTCTGCACATTATAGACGAGCACACTTACAGTGACATAATTATTGGCCACTTTGAAGAGGTCTGTGCAGCCCTGAGCATCAGCAAACTGGCGTATACCTATACAGTTGGAGGGGTGGAGTTGCTTCATGAGAAATATACAGCAGGCTTCGGTCACTTCAGACAGTTGTAAGAGACAGGCTGTGGACAACAGGCTCTCAACAGTCTCCTCTCGTAGATCAATACGCCCTGCAATAGACAAATTTAATGCCCTGTTAAAACGTAACAAAGATTTCATCAGGCGAGACGAGATAATATCTATCATTTTATTAACAACAGAAATGCTAAGTATTTCAACCCCAATGAAGGTAGAATTTATGGCTTCATCAAACATTTATTCTGGAAGAAGAATTTTTATCACCATATAAAATTGAGTCTCATTACTGTATCAATACCATCAAGATATCATGCATAGATACTTATTCATTTCATGCAATACATCAAACACTGTGTTGGTATCAATTTAATTATCAAATACTATTTCAAGCCCAGCCAACCCACTGCAGCTTTAGATATGAGGAAATACACATATCTTATGCAATCAACAGTCTTGAATTTGTACAAGAGCCAATAGGCTTTAATAAAAGGCTGAACAACGCTGAACACATGTGATGGAACAGCGCTCACATTTGAGAACATTAGAATGAACCTAGCACTCACATTTGAGAACATTAGAATGAACAGTGCATACATTTGAGAACATGAGAATGGACAACGCATACATTTGAGAACATTAGAATGGACAGAGCTGACATTTGAGAACATTAGAATGAACAGCGCTCACATTTGAGAACATTAGAATGAACAGCGCATACATTGAGAGCATTAGAATGAACAGCGCTCACATTTGAGAACATGAGAATGGACAACGCACACATTTGAGAACATTAGAATGGACAGAGCTCACATTTGAGAACATTAGAATGAACAGCGCTCACATTTAAGAACATTAGAATGAACAGCGCTCACATTTGAGAACATGAGAATGGACAACGCACACATTTGAGAACATTAGAATGGACAGAGCTCACATTTGAGAACATTAGAATGAACAGCGCTCACATTTAAGAACATTAGAATGAACAGCACTCACATTTGAGAACATTAGAATGAACAGCGCTCACATCTGAGAACATTAGAATGGACAACGCTCACATTTGGACAGCGCTAACATTTGAGAACATTAGAATGGACAATGCAGACAATTGGTAACCATGCATGGAACCTTGAACTATGACCTTTGGACACATGGCCTTGGCAAAGTACATGTATACCCAAAGGTTAGTGAAATAATCCTAATAATCTGGAACTGAAAACTTTTACATTTTTTTTCTTTTTCGCAGGCTTTCTGACCTTGATCGTTCAAAATAAATGTGATCCGTCTTTGTCCCATGAACAAGATGTACCCACAGTTTGGTACTGATTCATAACCTGGAACTGGAGCTATTGTGCAAACATGAAAGCTAATTGAGAGGGATATGAACAAAAATCGTGAACACAAGACCACCTCGTCTATCGATGGGCGTATACAAAATTGGTTTGCTTGGAACAGCCCAAAGGTCACGATAAATTACAGAGAAATGTACAATATGATAAGAAACATGTTGTAATATATGGTTCAAAAATCTGTAGATGTCAGACAAGCATTTGCACTCAACTCACTCTAACAAATTATTGTTGGCCAATCTGTCAATATCTGTATGTAAGCAGTGTTTATTTTTCAGAAGAAATGACATATTGTCTTCCAGCAAAGTAAACACTACCAACATGTACCTCTGCTATAGGACAGCATTAGCATTACATAGTTACCATGTTGAAGCAATCATTGGAATAATGGCAGGAAAATCTTAGTTGAGCAAACAAGAAATTAAGTGAAATCAGGGTTGTATAGCCACATAGTACAGGAAGGTGGTATTTAGAGGCAGCACCCAGCCACTTCAGGTCCTGGATATTATAGACACATGATTACACTATATACAACCCCACCTGGGCTCCACATGTCAAAAATACACTATCATAATACATAACATCTTTATTATATATGATGGGAACAATAGAGAATTCATCCTTGTACATGTAAAAAAATCATCTCATTTTACTTTTTTTCTCAACCTGTGACTTGTTAATGTCCATTTCTTCAAGACAAGTCTTTGATGCCTCAACTGTTCACCATCACTTTTCATCAGCACAGACTCTGCCTCAAAACCTACATGTATCATGGCCCGCCGTGATATTGCATGCCCACTTCAGCATGACAATTTTACTGCTTCAGTTTGGGACTTGCACAATGCAGGGTTCTGTCATCTCCCACTAGGATTGCTTTGTTCCTATTTCCATTTTACCAAACATTTGTCACCTGCTTGTTTCGCAGTGATAACTCTGCTTTTTGGAAAGGCTTCTATGGATAAGAATACTGATCAGCGATACAAATTTTATATTTTTGGAACATCATGTCTTGCCGGCATCATTAAAAACTGTTGACCGCTTCTCTCTTGCAGGAAACTAGCCTATGTTTATGTATACTATGATTGTCTTTTTGAATTTGGTGCTAATACTTTTATATGGAATATGGAATAGGTCTTTGGATTATGGACGCAGATATTCTTTAATGGACGACGGCTGAATTATGGACGACGGACTAGACGCTTGTAATCTAGTCATTCATCGCGGTTGCATATGTAGTAAGAATTTGGAGAGCCTAGATGTAATCCTTCAAAAGTTATCACCAATATTAACATTTGACCTTGATAAAATAGGTCAAAGTCAGTCATTTTCACCAGGCTTCTGACCCATCGCTAGTTGCATAATGTTATATGAATATAGAAAGCCTGGCTATAATCCTTCAAGAGATATTGTGTTAACATACAAGATGGACAGACAGACAGACAGATAGATCAGGCTACCAATACCCACTTGGCCAAAGTCAATAGGCTTAGACTCCATTGCCATCTCACAATCCAAATAAAGTCTGAATTGTACTCACATAAACATCCCATAAACAAAACTATTTTCAATGATATACTGTAAATGAATAGAGTATGTTCCTCTTTGACTTATGGGTACCGGTACTATACCTTAGTTTGGTACCAATCCAGGACATTGAACTGAAGACTAACAGGTCACAAAGAGTCAATCAAATCAAGTCCCATAATGTGCTAAAGGAATGCATGTTCTGCTTCTCAGCAGCTGTTCTGAAAATGAGGCATAGGCATTGGGAGGAGGGGGAGAAACGTCATTTATTTTGCAGAAAATAGTGGAGGAGATATCCTCTCCTCTTTTTTTTCAGTCTCCCCAACTCACACATTTCACTCTCTTTTACACCTCCCCCCCCCCCCCTACCTTGAAAAAAATCCTAGAGATGCAATGATAGATACATGAAGCAAAATCTGAACTGGGCTGACTCAGTCACTGTATTCATCTACATCTAACACTGTACTCAACAATCTGTGACTGACAGACCATATTGAGGTCAAGTAGCCATTGAACCACTATATAATGTACTCAGGAAACATATGTTTCCCCCAAGTCAGAAATAAACTTGACTTACATTGTCAGCATTGAAAGGATAGTTGTCCATAGTCAGTCAGAATACCAGAGATAAATCTGTACAGATGTAGCAGGCTGACATATATTTGAAGTTTAACGGTTATTTCATTAAGTGGATTTATGAATGAGATTAGATGATATTCAAAAGATGGATACACCCCATGTCATGGGATGACCAGAGTCACACATGACAAAACCGCTTAAATATTAATAATGCATAACTTTTTAACCTGAAGCGAGAATAATCTCAGCCTGAAGAAATTACAGAAACAAAAAGTTGAAGACAGCATTTCCTACTGGTAAACCAGAGCATGGTAATGCTTTAATCATGTTTTGATTATTCACGCACTAGTTAGCAATTCAATTCTGACCAGTGAATCTGTATTAATACATAATTATATAATAATATGAGTGATTACAGATGATATAACATATATGAAGTGAATACAAGAGCGGAGGGGGACAGATTTTGGTTTAATGTCATACTTAAGGTTATTTTACTCATATGGTGATAGCCAGTTTGAATGGTGGAGGCAGCCAGAAAACCCGGAGAGAACCACCACCTATCTGCCAGTTACTGGCAAACCCTCGCACATCACCAGCAGGGCTCGAACCCTTTGTTAAATGGGCCAAAATAGACAATCAGGCAGTGGCAACTTTGGAAGAATAATTTTCATGATGTATCAAACATCTCTGAAATAAAGTCGACAGAAAATAGGTAGATAAATACACAGCAAAATATTTACCAGCCAGTACTGTGTAGTTCACATCTGAACAGTACTGGCAGGAAAGGTCTGGTTACCAGCAGGTTTACTATGCAGTAACTGCACAGTTAGCATCCACTGATTACCATCCGGTGGGCGACTGGACAGTACCATTCAGTTGGCAACTCGACAGTTACCAGATAGTTACTTTATGGTAAATGGTCTGTAACTGTCAGGTAACCAGCAGGTGAATAACCTGTCAGTAACCACACGGTCACCTAACTGAACAGTACCTGCCACTTAGCAGCCAGTTACTGGTTCATTTTTAAATGCACAGTACTGTAAGGGGGCCTTTCCCAGCAGTTTTGTTCAGTTGTGGACTGCACGGTACTGGCTGGTGAAGGTAACCAGCTGGAAATGGCTGGTGAAAGTTCGGCTGTGTATGTATGCTACTTATCCTGTAAAACTGTCCTCTGAACTGTAATAAGCCAGGTCAATCCCCCTATCGGAATTCAATCACCCTCAATTTTGGGGACAAAAATTCAATCGGCTGGTCTAATAAATTTGACCACTCTCTAAAATCAATTTAATGAAGAAACAATGGATTATCGGCATGATTTTAGACAGTTTTGGCAACTTCTAAGAAATTTGATCACCTTCAGATTTTATGGTGGCAAATTTCACTTCCCACCATCTAAACTTTCAGAGGGATTACCGTAATGCGAGAAATATATTCAGTTCAAATCAAGAGAAAAACAAAATGATGTCATCACTCATTAGGTGAAATTTTCTCCCGCTTCGATGTCACATGATCCGCAAGGAACCTTCGGGCGATTCACACCATTGAGCCTTTGATCTTGAGCTGATTACATGTCCCTTACATTCTATGGTCTCTCGTTATGTATAAATTAACTAGGATAAAAATATGAGTATCTCATATTTCATTGCTTTTAAGGGAGCAAATGTCAATACACAAGTACTGCAGCTGTGAGTTGATGTTATATCAGCAGTTACAGCCTGATCTGAGTTCAGCTCAATTCTGATAGCTTCAATAAACAGACTACTTCAATATCAACTTCATTCTCCCTATCTATAAGTATCATCTGGTAGCAATTAAGTTACTTTTTCAGGCCAATCTGAACAAGTTATATACTGAGACTGCTGCAGGCCATTTATAAGGGTACATACCATGACTCATTGACAACAAGTGACATGTACAGAGATCACAAATCTGAATTCAAGAATAGAGAAAGTGTACTGTATTTTCTTTTTTAAATGTATATGTAATCTGTAATTATACAGGAACTTCACCAACTCAACACAATATCTACTCTTTATCTCTTTAACACTAGTCACTTGTATTTGAAAATTAATCTTCCACATGTAACTTTTTTTTTTTTTTATAATTGACATTTTTTATTCATTTTTCTTGTTTTCTAATCCACACATCATTCAAAGGCATAAAGAACAGTTATATGTGCATAACATACTACATATACATGTACAGATACAGTATTTCTCAACATTATATATATATATATATTTCCCGACACATGTAAAGCCACAGAGAACCATATGTTATAGCTTACATAATACGAGCTATAGTTCCGCGATTGAGCAGAGAATATATCTCGACCTAAATAACTTGCGGACCTATTATTGAAAACAGTTAATATTTGAAGATAATAGCAAAAGCAAGAGGCGATATAATATTTACATACTGACATGAGTATTGTTACATGAACTTCCAATACAAATTCCATCACCTAAAGTGCACATCTTTACCTTCAGAATTCAGGAAAAAAATACTATACACATCAATCGACCTCAATTTCAAATTTCCGATGCATCTATAGTTAAACACTTTTCACTAAATTCACTTCTGGATAGCGGGAACATATTCTCCAAATATGAAAGGTATACACGTGCATAACCGACAATGGAGCCAACCATCTTGAAAAATTCATGCAAATCTAAACAGTTCTATGTCTTCTAACTTGGTCATTAAATACTTTGATATCTTACATACCCTTATTTACGAAACAACATATGGAAAGAGGACCAATATTTATTAAAGGGAACGTAAACTCTGGTGAAACGTGCATGGCCAGTTAAAGCTTTTTCCTCATAGAATCCAAATCGTTTATCAGATATTTTTTTACAATTTTTTCAAAGCAGTACTAAACGTTTTAACTTCGTTACACTGGACGAACATAGAGGCCTCCATGTTTGAAGAATTGTGACGTCAGTGGACACTAGTTCTTCTGCCCCTGGAGGTAAAAACGCGTCAATTGGCAGAGGTGCAGTATTCGAGACCGTAGCTTACAAACATGAACGAGGATGACAGTGCGACGTGTCGGGATTACCTGGTACATTGTGACAGTTAAATGCAGAGCAGCCCGACATCGTATAATATCTGCTAGAATCAGGCTGTATTCTACATCAAAGCTAATCGATAACATTGCCTCTGTTAGTCGGTGAACGGAGGAGTGCATGGAAACGACCATATGCGGCCATGTTATCTCGAAACAGAGAATGTCCGATGACGTAGGAGATTATCGGCACAACTGAATTTCACGCTTTCCCATGGGATAAAAATCCTGCCCAAAACAAACATGGCGGCGCCCCCAAGAAATTCCAAATCACGGTATTTTCTATGTTTGCGTCTGTCTCATTCATTGGAAAAAATGAGAAAAAAAATTTGTCACGATTTTTTCAATCTATCGGGACTCTTGTATAATTCCCGCGGTGTTTTACCGCAGAGTTTACGTTCCCTTTAAACTTATCTGGTTCGCCTTTTAAATTATGTATGCATCTGTCAGTTTCATACATATCTTGCAAATTCTGCTGTATGTATTGTATACATGCAGATGGAATTTGCCCTTTTACCTTCGACTTATATATGTTATACTTCACTATAGTCAAGAGAAAGTTAACTACCGCATTTCTTTTCCCATGTACTCCTAAGCAAATTGTTTTACAACAGAGATCAATTTTGAACGTAGTTTTCATTTCAACCCAGTCATATATTTCTTTCCACAGCAAATTCACCAATTCACATTCCCAGAATAAATGTTCTATACTCTCAGTATATTTGGTGCAAAATGTGCATTTATCAGTAACTTCTGGATCTACTTTATTTGCAAATCTATTTGTTGTCAGAATCCTGTTAATAAACTTGTATTGGAACCATATAAGTTTTGAATTTGTCGTGGACTTCACTGCCGCTATATTAAACAGTTGCCATTCTCGTTCCATGTATGTTTCACCAATAATCATCTCCCACTTTTGGTTAGCTTTTGATTTTTTGAAATCAGATCCCAAAAGTATTCTATAAAACGTTCTACAGCCTTTTGTGCACCCAACGAGAGGGAGTATATTTGGTGGTATAAATGGGCATTCTATTCTTTTGTCAAAGTTCCCTATGTTGAGGTTTTTTTGCGGCTTCTTTTACTGCACAAAGAACACATTGAAATTCTAAAAAGTTTGTCTTATTTTAAAATTTCTGTTCAAATTCCGGGTATCGCAAAAATGTTCCATTACTCATTAGGTCATGCACAAATTTTATTCCATTACTTAGCCAATGTAAAAATATAAAGGGTTTACCATGTATAACAATTTTATCATTTTGCCAAATTATCTCCTTTTGAAAGGCAGTAGAAAAATCTTCCCTGTATTCTATCTTTTTCTGTAACGTACTCCACGCTTTGAAAACATCTTTCCAAAACGGATTTGTTACATGGGCTATCACATTAGTTTCTAGGCTTTTGGACCCAACTTCTCATGGTTCCAATGGACCACTAATGTCTGTTAATATTAATTTGCATGAAATGCTGTCTTGTTGTAAACGTCTTAGCCATGATATCTTCTGTGATTGTATAACTTCTTTTATTAATGGTATCTTTAAGCCTCCATCTTTATATTCCTTAACAACAATTTTACGGGATATTTTGTCAGGCTTCGCGTAACTTGATTGCAAACTGTAGAAAATGCATTTATGAATCACACGACTGGAAGGGGGGGGGGGGGGGTTCAGAATAATACTCAATTGGGTATATTTTACATGGTGTCCCCACCTCTTCCCTCTCTTAATAGAACACCTACCCAATTCCACAGGTCCCCAAATGATTCAATGTTGGGTAGCCATCATGGTGCATGTAGTCGAAGTTCAAATTAAGGACTCGAGGCCGGTTTACAGATATTCCAACACCCTACATGTATTAGTTTTTCCTTAATTACATCGCATCTAAGGCATTGAACCACGTATATTATATATGTTTCGAAAAGTACAGATTCAGGCAATTTAATCTGATTAAACATTACAGATTGGGATTGGGTTTCATCAAGCAATTATGGCCTTTGTTTAAAGCCCGGCGCACACGAGAGCTATCAGTCGAGCTAACGGCCTCAATTGCCTGTCAGCTCAGGGGCTAGCTCTCGTGTGGTTTCAGCACACACGGTGAGCAAAAGGTTCACTGAATTGATTTTAGTTCCCGCGAAACACCGTCTTTAAGATCATGTGATCTTTCATGTGACTGGGCTCGCGAAAAAAAAGGCCACTTTGAACAGTCGTGCGTATAAATCACATGAAAAGAAGATGCGTTTCATTGACTCACCAAAAACTGCCCGCACACGAGAGCTAGCCCATGAGCTGACAGGCAATTGAGGCCGTTACCTCAGCTGATAGCTCTCGTTACCTCAGCTGATAGCTCTCGTTACCTCAGCTGATAGCTCTCGTTACCTCAGCTGATAGCTCTCGTTACCTCAGCTGATAGCTCTCGTTACCTCAGCTGATAGCTCTCGTTACCTCAGCTGCTCTCGTGTGCGCCGGGCTTTAGGATACTGATCCCTCCTGCAGACACTTTTAGACAACCTCCAGAATTTGTCTTCAATATAGCTAAAAGTATCCCTTATAGCCATGGTAATATATATATTTGTTGAAAGTGCATTTCTTAGGGATTCCAAATATATAAATGTGTTCACTGTAAATCTGTAGGTTTTGAAGATATTCGAATTTTAAAAAAATAATTTAAAAAGATGAGCCATTTTCAAAATAGTATTCAACATATCGTAACTTAAAATTTCATCATCATTTCTTGTAGAAGACAACTCTAACAGGAAAACTGTGTCTCAGTTTTGTAAATTTTGGTCTAGTTTACATTCTATTGACATTTAATTCAACTTCAAAGTTCAAAACTGAGTTGCTCGATTTTGTAAAGAAATATTCCATTAAATGTAACTGGACCAAAATTGATAAAACTGAGACAAGGATTTCCTGTTGGAGTTATCTTCTATGGGAAATGATGAAGTTACTTTTTTTTTGAAAATAGCATTTGAAAAATTTAAATCAAATTTTAAATTAAAGTTTGTACAAACCCGAAAATCTTCACAACAAACAGGTTTACACTGAACAAATTTATATATTTGGAATCCTTAAGAAATGTACTTTCAAGAAATATATACAATAATATATGAGGTATTCATTTAGCTATATAAAGACAATTTCTAGAGGGGGTGTAAAAGTGTGTGCAGGAGGGCTCAGTACCCTTAAGTTGCTAAAAACTTCTTCCGTTTTCCTCAAAATGTTAAAACTGGATACACCCATTGCAAACCTCCCAAGGGTGTTTCAGATTTTTTTATTTCCTCTTACAGTGTATTTTATCCATTTTCAAAGTTACATAATCAGAGTAATTCTGATGAGGTTCATCATAATCTAAACCATGATGAAAGTAATTTAAACATTCACATCTTCAAAATATATAGTTTAAGACATGCGAGTCACTCGAGACCTTGGTAGGTGTTGATGACATAATCCAAATTTCAATAGTTTTGGATGATGGATAGCTTAGAAATTATTAGAAAGCAAGCAACACCAATATTAAACCTGTAAAATGAGGCAACATGTAAATTGTTTTGAGGCAGGTATTTTCAAGAGGAGAATAAAGCTTCACACATCTGTATGATAAATGGACAAAAGTTTCAAAGGAATAAAGAGAAATGTGTTTTTGAAGATTTTATTTCTCATATTGCTACGTGGAGCTGTTTGATATATAATTAACGATATAATGCTTAACAGTGCCTGGATGGATGATTGGATGTACTTGGGCAATCCATCGCACCGCAATGGGCACTGGTCGTGCGAACATGCCATGCAACCCGTTAACACGATCCCTCTTAATTCTCACATCTATTAAAAGAACCGACCTGAAATGTCTGTAGGTAGGTTTGTCTTTCATAGATAGCATCCACTGATACACTTGCAAGTAGTTTAGAGTCACCAAACTTGGTACACATATACTACACCTATATGATGGTACCCTGACATGTAAGTGTCAGATTTGACGTTCAGTAGCTAGCCATCATCCAAATTGTTTTTCCCTATATTCTGAGTATATAAATAGGACTGAGCCACCAAACTTGGTACACATAAACTACACGAGAATACCAACATGATGGTACCATACAAGCGTCAGATTCGACATTCAATAGCTAGCCATCGTCCAAATTGTTTTTATTGTTAGAATAGGCCAGAAAATTGTTGAAGATGACTGACCTTGATCTATATTTCCAAGATCAAATTACTTGATTTGATAATGAGCTAAAAAGAAGAGTATATTTATAGCTAAGAATTTGGTCATGCTCTACTAAACTCTCTACACAATTTTTTCCCCATTAATTAAGGCCTTAGCAAAAGCTGACCTGGCTCAACTGATCATACCCCCAAATAATGAACATGATGATGGTGTTGTTGTTGCACTGAGATTTTGGACTACCTTATATGTTGATGTTATTTCTCTCTGTGCTGTTTGTTGTCGTTTTTTTCCCAACAATCGAATCTGTCAGACTGGCTTGAAGCTGTTAAAACATGAGGGTGAGATTCACAAAACCCCTCGGCTTCCCCCAAGCAATTGAGAAATATGCTGAGAATGTGCAACATATTATGGCTAAATATATATTTACTTTATTTTCTGAGGGTAACAAATACAAGTATTTACTCTGTCAGTTGTGTAAACTGTTCTTCCCAGAGGCCCTCTAACAAACAATCAAACAATGTACATTAAATATATATATGAAAACAGTTCAACCAAATTCAAAGTATACATCAAACACATAATAATATATCTAACATCATGGCATCCAGCTAACTTATGCTTTTTGCCTGAAGAATTTTTATCAGTCGATGTTTGAAGGCTCCAGCCGAGGGAGACTCTCTTAGCTTCTTGTCCAGCGAATTCCATATTTTGGCTCCTGTGTAGCTCAAGCTTCTTGTCAGCATATTTGATTTTGGCTTGGGAACAAACAGATCATTATTTTCTGTTGATCTTAGATGCCTTGATGTTACCTCTCCAACATATTTGAACAAACTGTTCAGATAAGGAGGACAAAGATTGTGGATAATTTTATACATAAGTACAGCTTTTTGATAATATATCCTGTCTAATACACTGATCCAGTTGAGTTCCTTAAAAAGTTCTGCTGATGGTGTTAAATAGACTGCGCGTTGAGTATAGTTCTAGCTGCTCGTTTTTGTAATTTGTTAATTCTGTCAATTTGATAGGCATTTGAATTTCCCCATAGTGTAATACAGTAATCAATATGGGGAAGGATGTAAGCATTGTAGTAAAGAAGTTTTGCATCTTTTTTGAGAGGTTTTTATGTTTATATAGTATTCCCAGCTTAGTCGAAATTTTGTTGCAGAGAGAGTTCACATGTGGTTGCCAGCTTAGTGATTGGTCAATCCTCAGACCGAGAATTTTGTCATCCTTCACATTTTTTAGTTCAGCATTACCTATTGTAATGTGCAATGTCTCACGAAGCTTGTAAATCTTGGATGATGTAGCCAGGAGCATAGCAGAGGACTTATCAGTATTGATATACAATTTGTTGTGGTAACACCATGTTTCTATAATCTCTAAATCCTTATTCAATATTCTTTCCAGTTCATAAACATTGGAGGAAAAAGTATATACAGTAGTATCATCCGCATACAAATCTATTGTGCTAGACAGTTCAGATAATAAGAGATCATTGACAAATATGATGAATAGCAGAGGTCCCAATATAGACCCTTGTGGAACACCTGCTTGGATAGGGAGAGGATCAGACATCTCATTATCAATGCATACAAATTGTTGTCGGTTATCCAGATATGATTTCATCCAATTGAGAGCAGAATTATCAAGCTTGTATATTTTAAGTTTGTCCAAAACAATGTCATGGTTGATGCTGTCAAACGCTTTTTTAAAGTCGAGTTTTATGCAGCCAACTATATTACCTTGGTCTATTGATGTTAACCAGGATTCCACCATTTTTGTCATTGCGCTTTGGCAGGAGTGGTTTGCTCGAAAACCAGATTGATTTTTACATAGAAGATTATATTTTGATAAGTAGTTGTATAGGTGATCATGGACATGATGTTCAATTATCTTAGACAGTGTACTCAGTATAGATATAGGTCGATAGTTTTCTTTTAGCTCACGGTCATCAGATTTATGCACAGGAATTACCTTTGCCAGCTTCCATTTTTGGGGAAATTCATCTGCTTCTATACTTTTGTTGATGATATAAGTTAAGGGTTCAGCTATGATGCCTGCAGCTTATCTTGAGAAATCTTGGTGAAATTAAATCCGGACCTGTGCTCTTTTTTATGTTTATGGAATTCAGGTAGTTGTAAACAGATTCTACTGTTATTTGCGGTATTTTAAATAGGGTGTTTTCAGGAACCCTTTCAGATACAAATTGGTCAAGATTTTGGAGCATATCAGGCATGTTAGGAAAGGAGTTCCCTGTCGGAGCAGTCATTTTTGGAAGCTGGGATGGGATATCAGTGAAAAAGTTGTTAAGTTCATCTGCCATAAGTTTCCTGCCAGTTAAATAGTCACTTTTATTCTGAAGTCGGAGATAATCGCTTGTAGTTTTAAGTCTGTTTGGAGTAGAGTTATTTCTCTTTGACTCAATTTCATTCAAGACTTTCCATATGTTATTTGGGCTGCCTTTGTTTTCATTAAGAAGATTTTCAAAGTGGTTCTTCTTAGCTTTATGTAACCGACAATTTGCTCTATTGCGCCATTTCCTTGCATTGTCAAAGTCTCCACTTGAATGGAATTTATCGCGAAGCTTTCTGGCTTCAGACACTTCCTCATCATGAAGCCATTTTGGAAGGTGTGTACTCTTTACACGTTTCTCACAAAATGGAGCGTGTTCATCCAAAGATCAGTGAATACATCTAAAGCACTGTTGGGGTCCTCCTCAAACATAACTATGGACCATGGCTATTCACAAAGATCTGATAAAAACTGTTCTTCGTGAAAGTTTTTCATGTTTCTGAATTTGACACTTTTATGTTTGGAAATTCGTTGGATTTTGCTGTTATTTTTGTATAGTGCGCAGACAGGATAATGGTCACTTAGAGCTAATTTTGGTACACAGGATTTTTGTACTTTGTCTGGATGAGAAACATATATATGATCAATAAGTGTTCTGGTTGATTAAGGCGAGGGTCCAGGGGCCGCCTAGGCCCCTGAAGCTCTGGGGTTCTAGATGGCTGGAGACGCGTTCTGGCCAATTTTAGAGGAATAAAATCCTAAATCATCATTTAGTTTTTTACTCATTTTTTTGGTTGTTTTGTTTGTTTTGCTGATTGTTTTGATGATGGAAGTAAGAATACTTCTTGTATTTTTGGAAGGCCTGTATGATATTTGTCACCAAATATATTGTATAGGCCTTATACATGATGTATATGTGATCAAAAAAATTTAACCACCCGCCTGGGATTATTTCATCTTCATCATTAAAATATTGGAAGTTATAGCGTCATTCAAGTCCTGACCGCGTGTCAGACATTTTGACAGCCTGGTTCCCGATACTGCGTTGTGCGTATTATAGGGCCTGCGGGTGCCCGATATGACAGGAAGCCGATGAAACAGTGTTAGAGCGGGAACGTATCATATGACGATGCAAGGCGATTCCCATAGGACATTCCTGTGCGCCGTGTGCGTCGGACACTGACAACTTTGAGCAAAAGACTCGTGTTTTACAGATTTTTTTTATTGAAGTGGCGAATGCGTGAAATTTAGGGGTGGCTGCGTGAGAGAGTCAGATTGAAGCCCAATGCGGGAGTCTCACGCCGAATGCGTGAGACTTGATAGGTCTGAGTTCTTCAGATATAACTGGTTAATACATTCAAGCATCCAAGATTATTACGCCCAGAAAGGGGCATAACTCCACAAGACGATGAATGTTTTGTATGCATCTAGAATACAACTAGATAAATAAGTTTCCAAAATTTAGCAGATGTACTTATAAATAAATAAAAGAAGTTCCCAAAATTCGGTCATTGTATCTTGAGCGTTTTTTTCTTAAATGCGGTAACAGACGGACGGAGGTATATGGCAACGACAATACAGTACTCCGAGGTCAAAATGGCCGAGGGGTAAAAAACCACCAGCCTGAATGCTGACAAATCTCAAGCTGCAAGTCCAATTCTCTGTGCAGTCACCCAACGGGTAATTTGCTAGTTCTTATTAAACAACATACCTTCTCCACACTCATAAACACAGCCCTATAAACATCATACCTTCTCCACACTCATAAACACAGCCCTATACTTCTCCACACTCATAAACATAGCCCTATACTTCTCCACACTCATAAACATAGCCCTATACTTCTCCACACTCATAAACACAGCCCTATACTTCTCCACACTCATAAACACAGCCCTATACTTCTCCACACTCATAAACATAGCCCTATACTTCTCCACACTCATAAACATAGCCCTATACTTCTCCACACTCATAAACACAGCCCTATACTTCTCCACACTCATAAACACAGCCCTATACTTCTCCACACTCATAAACATAGCCCTATACTTCTCCACACTCATAAACATAGCCCTATACTTCTCCACACTCATAAACACAGCCCTATACTTCTCCACACTCATAAACATAGCCCTATACGTCTCCACACTCATAAACACAGCCCTATACTTCTCCACACTCATAAACACAGCCCTATACTTCTCCACACTCATAAACACAGCCCTATACTTCCAGGGGTTTCCTTATCTTTGAACGTAGGAGGCCGTTTCCAAAAAGTAGGAGGCTATTAATGCCGAGCGAAGCGAGGCGTAGCTTTCAAGGCGAGGGGTCTGGGGGCCGCCTAGGCCCCCAGAAGCTAGCTCTGGGGGTCTAGAAGCTCTTTGATGCATTCTAAGCCTATTTTGGCCCTCAAAACAACTGATCCTTGGTCAGTGCTTTCATCTAAATTCCTCATCAATTAGTTTAAAAAAATCACATTTTCTGAGAGTTATGTTCACTATGATCTTGTTTGACTAGTCTACGTATGAACAACATACTATTGACTAGAACATGTGTATTTTAAAAACAAAGATTTAAAATCAGAGCTATTTTAATTAATATTTTAAATTGTTTTAATCATATCGAAATGTGTGTGCAACGGGGAGACGTTCCAAGATCTGTGAACCCCAAACACGGAATCCTTGACCACACAGGTCACGGCTTAACTTCTTGCACACACGTTTAATATTATAGCTTTGTTGTCAAATGCAAACTGCCTTGTTCATCGCTGATTGTGCTTTCAGCACTTTCAGTTTCTGAAATATATTGAGTCAATTTCCATAAAAACCATAATTATTACAACAAAACATTTTTTCATTGTATTTTTATGAATACTAAATTCTTGTTCATTTTGCTGTTTTAATGAAATTCTGAAGAATCAATTACTATTTTATTTTTTTTATTTTACATAATTAATTTTCATCATGAAATTAGCAGACAGAGATATGATACAGAACATTTGTTCAGAATCTGTATTTTAGGATGGGGATAGCCTAATCTTTGCACAATACAACACATTTTACACTGGGCAGGTCTGATTTTTAGAAACTTGAGAACTCGTTGGACAGCCACATTAAAATTACCGGGAATGTGAATAGCCTGTCCCCCCTTGTCATAGGCGTAAACTTAGAATGAACGTAACCCAGAACCTTTCTGGAGGGGAGTGGAGACAATAGAATATTCCATAGCATGACGAAGACACTACTGCCAAATCTAGCACATGTTTCATTCCAGGCATTCTTTCATGAATACTTGCAGATAATCTACAATAAAATTATTATTACCTTTTGATCATTTTGCCCCAATACCAAAAGCCTCCATGCAATGTCAGACTGGAACTTCGTTTGGACATAGTATATTCCCTGCTGTCAGTTTACTATTTCAAGTGCATGTGGCATGAATACTTTAGCTACGGTTCATTCACGCGCGGTGTACGACCTTGACCTTCAGTAGGTCATGATCTGTTGGGGTGACAAGAGACATAGGCATGACACTTTCACTTTCAGTTCGCGAAATCAGACATAATAAAAAGTACAACTCAACAAAGGCAAATGAAGTCCACAGATCAACTTTAATACAAGAAATGCTGACTGCGATAAAACACCGACGTGAGTAAGTTTACAACAACGACAACACGGACAACAACAACAACACCATGTTAATTTTTTTTTTTTTTTTTTTTGCTGCCGACGAAGTAGGCGGCAGTTTCGGCGATAGTAGCCGCCGAAAACCGCCGCCCGCCGCCTCTTAAGGAAACCCCTGTACTTCTCCACACTCATAAACACAGCCCTATACTCTTATTTTTCCATAACTGCAGAAGTATCACGTAAGGATTCATCAACATGTCCATCTGTTGAGCCGTTCATTGTACAGTGTGTTTTACTCAATCGTGAAATCATCGCCTTTTGGACTACATAAAGATACAATAAAAAACAAATCATATTTTGTCTGAGATTGGGCATCGAGAACTTACAACTTAGACAACCTACAGAACAACATGATCTGCCTATCTACACAATATGAAATGTACAACACAGGACATACCTGCAGAAAATCGTTGAGTTCCTGAAGAAGTCTAGTATTGCACCCAGGCATACATGTGCCAAACATTTCCTTAATCACCCTAAATGACACAGATGTTTGAGCATGTTGAGTAGAGACCAAAGTCTTTGTTTTTTTTATGAAAAAGCTCTACAATTGGCCAATCCTGAAGTCTTGGGTGGTATCCCTTACCATAGAGTTGTCAGATAATCACTTATTTGCCGGTGTATAAGGTTTCTTCCTCCAAAGGAAGGCTAATCTTCCTTATCTCCGACAGCGACGTCTGATGTAACAAAGACTGCTACCGGTATAGATCTGTTACTCCCTTCAAAGCTGTGGGATAGTTGGACTCATACTGGTGCAATACAAGTACATGCGCACAGCAGTTTCTAATGGTTTATTACCATAGCATGTGTACTTGCAGTCATTTATATCATGATAAAATGGCTGCAATTACTACAGTAAATATGCATACATACATCTATAGATACTCTCATATTGTACGAGCATACAGATGGGAACTGGCACAGAACAAATCTGATTTTTAGTCAAATAAGTTACAAATCTACTTGTGTTTTTGGCAGATTGGTTTCATATGTAATTGGTTTGACACAGGTGTAAAGATTTATTTGCTGTGAGTGTACTGATTGGTTTTCATAAGTATAGAGATTATTTTCAGCGGGTGTAATTTAAGAGCAGTTACATGTATAGGCGCAGGTGTAAAGACCAGTTGTATGTGCAGGTGTAAAGATTGGTTATAGGTGTGGATATTGGTTATAGCTGCAGGTGTAAATATTGGTTATAGCTGCAGGTGTGAATATTGGTTATAGCTGCAGGTGTCATAATTGGTAAAAGCTGCAGGTGTAAATATTGGTTATAGCTGCAGGTGTCATGATTGGTAAAAGCTGCAGGTGTAAATATTGGTTATAGCTGCAAGTGTAAATATTGGTTATAGCTGCAGGTGTAAAATTGGTTATCGGTGTGGATATTGGTTATAGCTGCAGGTGTAAATATTGGTTATAGCTGCAGGTGTAAATATTGGTTATAGCTGCAGGTGTGAATATTGGTTATAGCTGCAGGTGTCATAATTGGTAAAAGCTGCAGGTGTAAATATTGGTTATAGCTGCAGGTGTCATGATTGGTAAAAGCTGCAGGTGTAAATATTGGTTATAGCTGCAAGTGTAAATATTGGTTATAGCTGCAGGTGTAAAATTGGTTATCGGTGTGGATATTGGTTATAGCTGCAGGTGTAAATATTGGTTATAGCTGCAGGTGTAAATATTGGTTATAGCTGCAGGTGTGAATATTGGTTATAGCTGCAGGTGTCATAATTGGTAAAAGCTGCAGGTGTAAATATTGGTTATAGCTGCAGGTGTCATGATTGGTAAAAGCTGCAGGTGTAAATATTGGTTATAGCTGCAAGTGTAAATATTGGTTATAGCTGCAGGTGTAAAATTGGTTATAGGTGTGGATATTGGTTATAGCTGCAGGTGTAAATATTGGTTATAGCTGCAGGTGTAAATATTGGTTATAGCTGCAGGTGTAAATATTGGTTATAGCTGCAGGTGTCATGATTGGTAAAAGCTGCAGGTGTAAATATTGGTTATAGCTGCAGGTGTCATGATTGGTAAAAGCTGCAGGTGTAAATATTGGTTATAGCTGCAGGTGTCATGATTGGTAAAAGCTGCAGGTGTAAATATTGGTTATAGGCTGCAAGTGTAAAATTGGTTATAGCAGCATATATTGGTTAAAGCTGCATGTGTAAAGAGTGGTTATATTTGCAGGTGTAAACATTGGTTATACATGTAGCTGGATGTGTAAAAATTGAGTAATGCTGGAATTGTAAAGATTGTAAAGGCTATAGCTACAGGGGTAAATATTGGTTATAGCTTCAGGGGTAAAGATCATTTACAGCTACAAGTGCAAAGATCAGTGATTGCTGGTGAAAAGATCACTTATTTAGTATTCACAAATAGTGAAATGCTATTAGTTTAAAACCATTACAACATGATACAGTGTGTCTATATTTCTATAGAAATCATCTGTAATATGGAGGTCTGACAAGATAAAAGGGAACTTAACTGTTCATTCGTATTATTGAACCATTATCACATGTAGAGAGTCTTGGTTGAAGAGCTTATCATCCTGTATTGATCAGACTATATGTATAGTTTATGGACCACCAAAATCAGACTGGGATCTATAAACTACTAAAGCATGTAATTACATACTGAACAGAGAGAGTAAGCTATAAAGTTCATAATCACATTACAGGTGATGTCAATATTTGATAAGGTCTCTATATAATGGGGATTACTGGACCAGTTCACTTACAGGTGTAGTATGATCGCTGTTATACTGCCATAGATGAGAGGAGATCAATACATGTACAGCTAGGGCACATTTCCACTTCCCAATAACAGACCATACTGAACCATACTGGTGATCAATGTGGTCTACCAAAACAGTGGAGTTTAAGCTGTGGAGTAGATGGGATTAGGCGTTACAGCACTACTGGAATGTTAGGGATGTTAATTACTGACAGAAAGTTACAGTAACTGGGTACAGGCTTGCTCCTCATAATGGCTTGATTAAATACCTGGTACATGCAGTACCATACACCGTACTAATATAATTAACTTAACACACATGTCTTAAACTAACTGCTGACACTCAGCCAAACTGTTCAGGCTCTTCTGCATTAAAACAACCCTGCTTACATGTAGCTCATTGAAATCAGGTCAGTCACATCAACCAATCAAAAGCTTCGATTTGAAATGATGGTTTACTCCCTCTGTACCAACAGTTTCACTGTTTCAGACTGATATCCACAGTGTCATGAACAGGAATGAAGATTAACTTAAAGGTGAACTGTAGAGCTTTTAATTTATTTCCTAAAATGTTGCTCACATACATCTTGTGTTATGTATATAACTGTTATACGATTTTGGGGTGAATATTTCCTAAATTGTACTAACAACAATATTAAACTTAACCTGTTATAAATCTGTATTGAAAACTTAATCGCTCGTCTCTCTTTGCTTGTATAACTTTATGATGTAAAAGAGGTCTCTTTCATTCAAGTTATAGTTAATGTATCATTTTAAATGATGTCATGCTATGTCGGATGAATGAGTGAGGACCACTATAACGTCATTACATTCCAAAAAATGCGAGGCAATCGATGATGTTTTGGAAAGTTGTGGCTCCCATTTTCTGGTGGTAGAAGATTTGACTTATCATACACTCAGAAGAAGAAAATAATCCACAGAACTATTACCACACACAAACACCTATAACTACGAAGGCCTTGATTTCAAACGTTTTAGCAAAAACATTGGAAAGCTTTGCAATTCACCTTTAAAATAGTTTATACAGTTTGAAAGATGATAAACCGATGAAATTATTTATATGGGAATTGTCCATTCCCAAATATGCAGGGTAATGGTTAAAATGTTTAAAAATGTTTAAAAACGTCATATGTTACGACAGATACAAGATAAAACAAATTTGACCAAAAAAAACCTAAACTTGTTTCCACCATTCACGAGAAAATAGAAGAAACTGGTCTTTAAAAATAGATGGTATGGCATGCCATTTATTTTCCGACGCCCGTGTCAACAAGTATATACACGTGGTGCATTCTGTCTACATATTATGCTCTGCCGCTCTTCTGAACCTCAGGCATGAGCCATGACGTTATCCCATGGCCGCAGCTGTTCATCATTCAGATTGTGAGCATCGCTATGTCACTCAAATGTCACATACTGACGTCATTTTCGTCTCCGTGTACAAACACATATTCAATGGTGAAACAGAAAACACAAGTATGGAAGTGAGCAGTTTCAAATTTCTCTGACAAGATATTCTTGCATTCGTTGTAAATGGCGATCTCACTATCATCAAATATAATACCAATCATGCTAATAGCGAACTTCGCTGCTGAAAAACACACAAAGGATTTTGTACAAATCCATCGATTTTGATGCTAATTATGATAATTAAAATTCTACCTGTACAATTGAGTACTGGTATGGTGCAAAAAGGGGTATAAATCCGAATGAAAGTCTTCTGTCATCAAAAAAGTAGATTCCATCAATAAACATGTTAATATAATAGTTTTGTATCAATCAGAGATGGATATAAGAGTTTGTTTGTTTTACAGATTCCACTGTTTTCTGTGTAAAGTTGATCAATCTTTGTAAGATTCACTGCTCATGAATAAATGTTGTTTGTATTCAATTATGCTTGAGTGGATAATATTTGCACAACTATGTATATTGGGAACTAAATATTGAGAGCATGTAAATATTGGGCCCTGGGGGACATACAACATACAGACCAAAAATAACTTGAACTTCAATTAAAATAAATGTGACAAAGCTTCTCTGGAAAACCAAAATTCCAACCATTATGACTGTGACTATCATAAAATATTTCATGGGCACTCAAATCGTGGCAAGAGAATCAAGAACGAGTTTATAGATTCTATTATCATGCTTTTAGTTTTTCATAAATGCGATGACGTTTTTTGATACCGTGTACGAGTGAGAACTATTAAATACACGCATTACAGTAAATTTATACATGTATAGCACTCAACATGATCCTAACCATAGACAATCACTTCATTTCCATGTGCCACAAGGTCCACAGCCATTTTGGAAGGCATGCAAACAAACTTGTCTGGAGTTTCTATGGTTTGGCTGGACCGGAAAATGCTTTGTGATGTATTTTTAAAAGTTTCTATAACATTTGACTCTCAAAAATATCAAAACATGCACCTTTCCAAATTTTAAAATGGAAAAAATGTGAGCCAGTTTGATTGACCAGCTCCAAAATTAGCTGTAACTCTGTCAGGCGGGATGACCTTATCTCTGGCAATTTTATCTTGACAAAATGACGGGAATTTATATTCAGATTTGTTTTTTTATGTTTAAGCGGAAAGGCCAGGCTACATGTACCTGGCATAATAGGTCATTTGTGGCAGCAAATATTAGGGAATATGATATTCTGAAGATATGCTCAGCCAATTGACTATGTAATAAGTAAGCCCATTTTGTAGCGATGTGTAACCTCTGACCTTTCTCAACAAACAGCTGAGTGATGAGACTGTACAGACTGGGATGATACCCCATTATATATGTTTGAATAAGAAATCGACTGCTTCAAAGGAGTCCACCTTCTTTACCATGTTTACTACATGTAGAAACACTTCTGCAAGCTTGGTCCCTTGCTTGGTGAAAGCTGGAAAGAGTCAGGACTGAGAGCTAGGGACTGAACAATGTCAAGATAAATTGACAGGGGCGCATACATTCTGCAGAATCCATCCAATCTACTGGGGATCACTTACAGTCAAGGTTTGCTACAGTAGGAGTGTTTAATGTCTCCCATGGTCACTATAATGATTGGCCCGTTTCCAGCAGTTTGTAGACAATGCCCATGGAGGGGAAAGTTATCAGTCCATGTACTCCCAGACTGGACCACCTTGAACAGTGGACATCAGAAGAGACGACAGCAATTCAATAAATCCTCACAAAGACTGACCAATCAATACTGGTTATACAGACGGAGGGAACTCGATACAATGAGCAGATCATCGTCTATACAAATATGGTGAAGGGCACAAAGAGGACAACCAGGCTTGTAAAAATACATCTACAACCCTCTCAAGAATATTCCATTAGCCCAACTCATGGGCGTCGCTAGGATTTTTCAAAGGGGGGTCGATTATCATAGCACTTTAGGCGAGGGTCCAGGGGCCGCCTAGGCCCCGGAAGCTCCGGGGTCCTAGAGCGCCGGAGATGCGTTCTAAGCGTTTTCCCGGAATTAAATCTGAACATAATGTATGCAGATTTAGGGTTATATTATAGAGGTTTTTTGACCTTAGATGGCCTGAGATGCATTCTGAGCGATTTCCAACAATTAAACTAACACGTCATTTGTCAAATATCAGTATTATATTTTATTCTCTTGTCATCTTGAAAACACAATAATAACGCTTTGGGCCTATATACCTCGTAGGGTAACCCAGTGACGTCGGAACGTAATTGAAAGTGGGGGACCACTATCACAGTCCAACAGGCGGGGGTCCAGGGGCCGCCTAGGCCCCGGAAGCTCCGGGGTTCTAGATAGCCGGAGATGCGTTCTGAACGTTTTTCCGGACATAAAACTGATCATACTGCATGCACTTTTATGATTCTATTTTCACGATTTTTTTTCGCAATTATAAGCATATGTATCGATATTGAAAACATCGCACCTCATGCCTTCATCCATTTGACGTTCTAGTTATATTTAAAACATACAAAACGATGACTTCTAGTTCTTGGGAGGGAAACCAATATGCCTACAGATACGATTCATTCACACAAAGATAAAACAAGGAATCCTCACAGCCCAACAGGCGAGGGTCCAGGAGCCGTTTAGGCCCCGGAAGCTCCGAAGTTCCAGATCTCCAGAGACGCGTTCTAAGCGTTTTCTCAGAAATAAATTCGAACGTAATGTATGCAGATTTATGGTTCTATTTTCACGTATGTTTCGCATTTATAAGCACTCATCGATATTGAAAAAAAATCATAATTCATGCCTGAATCCATTTGACTGTTTAGTTATATTTATCACATAAAAAGAACACATAAAAAACCCGAATACCTTTACATCATGGAACATTAGAACCAATATGATAGCGATTCATTTACACAAAGCTGAGCGATCGTCACAGCCTGACAGGTGAGGGTCCAGGGGCCGCCTAGGCCCCGGAAGCTCCGGGGTCTCCGGTTGCCGGAGATGCGTTTTACCCGTTTTCCCGGAAACAAATCGGAACACAATGTATATAGATTTATGATTCTATTTTCACATTTGTTTCGCATAAACCCGCATCGATATTGAAGAATATATGAAGCACTCTATCTGTAATTTTTATGTGGGGGAATGCTCAGTTAGGGATGCTGAAAAGTGGGTGGCCAGAAAGATATTCGCCCCCCCCCCTAAATCAAAAGTGAGGGGGGGGGGGCTGGCCCCTCCGCTTCCGACGCCACTGTAACCATGTTAAAATGATTAAAACTAAAAATGATTAAAATGATTAAAACTAAACATCATCAGATCACTTTCCGATCCATATGTCATTTCATGACTGTGGACATTAAACTTTTGCTGAAAATATCACAATAATATTGTGTAGAATATCAAACTGTGTGTCATGGATTATATCTCGTGGCCATGGTGAAATATTGACTAGAAAAATGAAACTAATATCACTCATTAAAACGTGGCCATGGTAAAATACTGACTAGAAAAAAAATTAAACTGATATATTTTCCGGAAATGAAGTATCACGAATGTAGTTTAGCCTTCAGCAAAGCTTATACATATACAGCTTTCAGTTTATTGCCCGTTTTGCACTTCGCCGACGGTAGACCGAGGCTGCCGATGCTTCATTATCAAATCCACACGCATCGAGCAGAAGGAAAAAAGACACACGAGTTAGTGTTAATGATTAATTGAATAGTAAATTCGCCTGCTTTATCCGTCGAGGGTTCCCCTGCAGTATCCGCCAAGGGTCCATGAACAGAGCTACAGCTCTTTCATAATCCACTTTATTACCATAAAACGGAAAGTCGTGGTAAACCCATTGTTGAGCGAACTGACGCGTCACTACTGGAACGGAACATGCTTACGTGCCTGGAGACGGACATTTTTTATTTCTTTCTTTTCCCTTTTGCTTTTTTTTTGTTTTTGTTTTCTCTGTTTTTGTTTTTGTTTTTTGCTTTTTTTTTGGCTTTTTCTACTGTTTTTTTTTGGCGCCTCCAAGGGGGGGTCGTTCGCACCGGACGACCCCCCCCTAACGACGCCCCTGCAACTACACATCCAGGCACATACACTTAATGCCATTGAAATGTGCACAGACTTCATCAGTGAGTGGATGCAAAGGGTTGAAATATACACACATTGACTGGAGTAATGGTCAATCTAAACATCTAGTCTTCACAAATACAAACAGATGACACCGACACAGCACAAAATTTCAATCTTAAAATGAAGATTTATCAGCAAGCAAAATTCAATAACCTATCTTTCTAGAGGACATTAGGAGGACATTTGAGACCAAATTCATTTTCTTGAGTAGTGTGATGAACTAGCTAACAAGTACAGCCTGTTCAGAGGAGATCAATCCAGCTTATATGTTCTACTGACTTTGATCCTGAATGATCAGGATAATTCAATCAGCTCTCTTCAGATCTACATATATATGACCTTTCATCTTCTCACTGGGGATCTCATTGTCTGGGTTGAGCTGAAAGGTGAGAGATCCCCTCAGGCTCTGGTTAGCTCTACTGACATATATATACAGGATATACAAATTGATGTCTCAAGACCATTCCTGGACTTCTGTACATGTAGATCAAGTTCCTACGAAGTAGGCTACAGATCGCAAATTGTCCGGTAATGAGTGAGTGAGTGAGTGAGTGAGTGAGTCAGTCCATCCGAATCCTTTCGTCGGCAAAATAAAGAGAACCGTTGACATTAGAACCTTGATTTTTGGCATGAACGTGCATTAGGGCATTGTTATCAGCAAGTTCTGAGCTGATCGAATTCTGATGAAAATCTAATTTATAATTAATTTTTTATTATTTATTGATGACTCGAGTGCACTGTCATGCCCATCGGGAACCCTTGGCTGTATGCTTCACTGTGACTTGTAAGCACCTGGGACTAACTTCGGCCGCCCAGCACAGCAGAAAAAAAATGATGCGCCCAGCACTCGAAAATATCAGTAACTTTAATGGTACTTGCCAAAATATGTCGGCATTATACGTTTCCAGGTAGCTCCGCCATGTTTTCCCTAATAGTCCACGCCACGCTTCCCGAACATCTGCCGTAAATTGTTCAAAATATTCGGGAACCCTCTTGATCATGCTGGTCGCTGTTAGCCGGTGGTATTGCGGAAGGCTACCGAAATCCCAGAATCTCGCGTCAGGCGAGCTGTATATGCCACGATGCATGAAGGAAGCAAATCATTTGATCGGAGAATGGAGGTTGTTACTTTGTCTGCTGCGAAGTTTTACCGAGCCACGAATATCACTTGACATGTATTTTATAAATCATTGTCATGAAGCGCCAAGCAACTTTGAAAAACTTCTTCTCACAGAAGCGTCAGAGGTCCAATGAAGGTAAATCTTTTGTTGGCTTTCGGTGGTCGTTGTTGTTGTTCTAAAACGTCAGCTTCCAAAAAACATTTTAATTATATCTATATTAAAAGCACACATGCATGTGTGCGCTCGCTCCTACGTCGTAATCAGTCTATTAGATCTACATGTACTATGAGATATCTATAATATGGCTAGTTTAACACTTGAATCTAGTATTAAACTGGAGATTCCGGAGTAATCTATTTTTAGCCTAACTGACGATACATTGTAATGTTGACACACATTCCGATGGTATCCGTTTTCACTCATTTGCTGGTCTTGGAATTCAGTTGAGAATGAAGGCATATTATACTGCACGTTTTATATATCCAGCCTATACAACATTGCATAATTTCTTCAGTTCAGTCATTAGTTCAAAAATGTTCTACCTCAAAAAGAAATAAAAAATGACTGGATTTTATGAGAGAAATTACTAAATTTAAACAACAATGACCCTATTATCTGTTATTACTGAAGAAATCGATAATAAAATCATCGTTGTGTTTTAAATTCAGTAACCTATAACCAGTTGTTTATTTTTTTCGTGTGCTTTATTGTTCATTGAATATTATTATGTACTCTCTTCAGATGAGGTACCTTGAAGTTGAATGCCAAATAAATATATCCATGGAGAATGGCTCTCTAGTGATCCCTGATTTGATTCTTGCATTCTAACAAATCTCTGATCTTGACCTTTCTCACTTCAAATTTGTGTTTCTTTTCCAGTTTCCTGTCTTATTTGGGACTAGAAACATTTACTTCTCAACTGCTCTGACAGAGCACCATTCCCTATTCCCCCCAACACCTCGTGCTGTACTGCTGGGCTGATCAGTGTCCAGGGTAATAGAAACTGAGGGCGATAATAGTTGCTACGCTAACGACTCACCAGCGGTGACATCTGGAAAAGTTAATAGTTCCCACTGTCAATTTAGAGACGCTGTGTAAATTCTCTCATGGTAGCACACAGGGCCCCCAAGTCATCTCTCGAGTACACACTTAATTATATCAAACCCTATTTCGTAGGTCCTGTGACGTTAGTCACACTGCCATGTATATCAGTTTGGCTTTTTAATTATGAAATGAATACGAAATACATTTCTTTACTGGTACAAAAAGGCTATTCCTGACAACAGGACTTGACTAGTGGGGCTACATCTATATAATGTCTCGTATTTACCTTTCAAAATATAGTACTGTATACATAAAGCACATGTCCTAATAATCGTGATGATCTAGAAATGTACACCTGGATATAAGTAGATCATGATATACATGTACATCCTTCTGGGAACAACTCCTTGAATGCTCAAGGAAATCAAAATTCCCATGCAATAAACAAGGAGATCAATCAAACCTTGAACATCCAGGAATCCAAAACTTTCAGTCAGTACAAGAACATCATTAGATGCAAGTGTGAAATGCAGGTCAGCAAAATTATATTTTAACCAACTGGAAATCAAACCATCTATTTACATGTACAGACACACAATACGATTATGTACAACTCAACTTTCTCGTTAGGAGTTTTGCCCATGTCAGGTATGATAATATTTTCCTGTGATCTTCAGTCCAAGGTTACACTCGACAGCCTCGCATGATCGCCCAAGTTATCCACAGTTGGCGTTAGACTGGGGCGAGGGACAGGAAAGTATAATCTATGGATATTAATGGTGGTGGTGATCTTCTCAGATCTGCCTTCCTCACACTCCCAAAGGAAATGATGACGAACCATCAGTCTCTAACGGACCGACAAAATCCAATCCTGGATGGTTAAAGAGTAAAGCAATAATCAATAGCTTACCCACAGGCACAGGTCTCTGTGCTCATACAGACTATGTCTCAATAGATTTTTTCTTGCCTGCTAAAACCATTCACCAGACATATGTTTGTAAAGATTTCTTGTGTAGGACACCGAGAGAAAACAATTACTCCTAATCTCTCATCTGCCCGCTGACAAATGAGATCTAGTCTTGCCTACATGAAGGTCTTCCTTCAGAGAAATGCTAATCACACCATTAAATTGCCATTAAAAGCTCCACCAAATACCTCCTGCACACTCTTACCAAATACCCCCTGCCCCCGCTTACCAAATACCCCCTGCCCCCTCTTACCAAATACCCCCTGTACACTCTTACCAAATACCCCCTGCACACTCTCACCAAATACCCCCTGTACACTCTCACCAAATACCCCCTGTACACTCTTACCAAATACCCCCTGCCCCCTCTTACCAAATACCCCCTGTGCACTCTTACCAAATACCTCCTGCACACTCTTACCAAATACCCCCTGCACACTCTTACCAAATACCCCCTGTACACTCTTACCAAATACCCCCTGTACACGCTTACCAAATACCCCCTGCACACTCTTACCAAATACCCCCTGCACACTCTTACCAAATACCCCCTGCACACTCTTACCAAATACCCCCTGCACACTCTGCATGAAAACATACAGAGAAGCTGAATAGAGAACAAGTTTTGATATATTTTTCTGAATAAAGACATCAAATTGGATTTTTTAATGCTATAAACCAGATGTAAAAAAAACATATTGAAGGTGTAACCTCTGACCCGTGACGTCGGAGTCTGATTTTTATCCAGTCATATAACATTGACTAGTCAGTTGTGTCGGACATCCTCTTGTGATGCACGTAGCATAACAATTGGATATGACAACATCATCATGATGTCAACAAATGCATTATGTTTTAGCATTGTGACGTAGTTGGTGTTAGCATAGAAATGTTGCCCAGAACATTCGCTACATGTACAACCATAATCAGACTCCGACATCATGGACAAGCAGTTCATGATGTGACGACGATGCTAGCTCTCGGAGACGCTCTCACTGACAAGGACCCACGGACGAGTATTGATGGCTCTTCTTAGACGTCCAATCATATTTGCTGTGAGAGACATGGCTAAAATTTGAAATCTGTATTTGGCACGAACATGCAAGCTCTCTGTGCGTTATCCCATCATATTTGAACTCATAGTGAAATAATGTTTTTTTGATTCCTCATATCAGTAAGTAACACAGTTCTAGAGAGGTGGTGTATACTCATTAATACAGCACGAATCAGAGACTCTGTGCAGTATTTCAGCAAGAGGCACTGTACATGTAGGTGTGAGCCTCTGGAGGAGCCAGAATGACATATACACAATGTGTGTACAGACCCCAGACCAGTCTAAATGCATACATGTAAACATAATGCTGTGTGTACAGACCTGTGTAAATAAATTGTTGAACATCTATCTAGGAAACAACTCATTTACCATATACATTTGGTATAGATTAGTGTTAAACATCAATAAAATAAGTGCATAAATCACAAGATCTGCAAAGTTGGCAGTAATCTGCAATTTGTTCACATGCTGGGCTGGGATTATCTATATCAATTACAAGTGGGATTATTGATTACTAATCTATATCAATTACAAGTGGGATTATTGATTACTAATCTATATCAATTACAAGTGGGATTATTGATTACTAATCTATATCAATTACAAGTGGGATTATTGATTACTAATCTTTATCAATTACAAGCACGATTATTGATTACTAATCTACATCAATTACAAGTTGCACTATTGATTACTAATCTATATCAATTACAAGTGCGATTATTGATTACTAATCTTTATCAATTACAAGTGTGATTATTGATTACTAATCTATCAATTACAAGTGTGATTATTGATTACTAATCTATATCAATTACAAGTGTGATTATTGATTACTAATCTATCATTTACAACTGGGATTATTGATTACTAATCTATCAATTACAAGTGTGATTATTGATTACTAATCCATATCAATTACAAGTGGGATTATTGATTACTAATCTATATCAATTACAAGCACGATTATTGATTACTAATCTATATCAATTACAAGTGGGATTATTGATTACTAATCTATATCAATTACAAGTGGGATTATTGATTACTAATCTATACCAATTACAAGTGGGATTATTGATTACTAATCTATATCAATTACAAGTTGGACTATTGATTACTAATCTATACCAATTACAAGTGCGATTATTGATTACTAATCTTTATCAATTACAAGTGTGATTATTGATTACTAATCTATCAATTACAAGTGTGATTATTGATTACTAATCTATATCAATTACAAGTTGGACTATTGATTACTAATCTATATCAATTACAAGTTGGACTATTGATTACTAATCTATATCAATTACAAGTGGGATTATTGATTACTAATCCATATCAATTACAAGTGGGATTATTGATTACTAATCTATATCAATTACAAGTTGGACTATTGATTATTAATCTATATCAATTACAAGCACGATTATTGATTACTAATCTATATCAATTACAAGTTGGACTATTGATTACTAATCTATATCAATTACAAGTGGGATTATTGATTACTAATCTATATCAATTACAAGTGGGATTATTGATTACTAATCTATATCAATTACAAGTGGGATTATTGATTACTAATCTATATCAATTACAAGTGGGATTGTTGATTACTAATCTATATCAATTACAAGTGGGATTATTGATTACTAATCTTTATCAATTACAAGCACGATTATTGATTACTAATCTATATCAATTACAAGTGGGATTATTGATTACTAATCTATCAATTACAAGTGTGATTATTGATTACTAATCTATATCAATTACAAGTGTGATTATTGATTACTAATCTATCATTTACAACTGGGATTATTGAATACTAATCTATCAATTACAAGTGTGATTATTGATTACTAATCCATATCAATTACAAGTGGGATTATTGATTACTAATCTATATCAATTACAAGCACGATTATTGATTACCAATCTATATCAATTACAAGTGGGATTATTGATTACTAATCTATATCAATTACAAGTGGGATTATTGATTACTAATCTATACCAATTACAAGTGGGATTATTGATTACTAATCTATATCAATTACAAGTTGGACTATTGATTACTAATCTATATCAATTACAAGTGCGATTATTGATTACTAATCTTTATCAATTACAAGTGTGATTATTGATTACTAATCTATCAATTACAAGTGTGATTATTGATTACTAATCTATCAATTACAAGTGGGATTATTGATTACTAATCTATATCAATTACAAGTGGGATTATTGATTACTAATCTATATCAATTACAAGTGAGATTATTGATTACTAATCTATATCAATTACAAGCACGATTATTGATTACTAATCTATATCAATTACAAGTTGGACTATTGATTACTAATCTATATCAATTACAAGTTGGACTATTGATTACTAATCTATATCAATTACAAGTGGGATTATTGATTACTAATCTATATCAATTACAAGTGGGATTATTGATTACTAATCTATATCAATTACAAGTTGGACTATTGATTATTAATCTATATCAATTACAAGCACAATTATTGATTACTAATCTATCAATTACAAGTGTGATTATTGATTACTAATCTATCAATTACAAGTGTGATTATTGATTACTAATCTATCATTTACAACTGGGATTATTGATTACTAATCTATCAATTACAAGTGTGATTATTGAATACTAATCTATATCAATTACAAGTGTGATTATTCATTAATAATCTTTATCAATTACAAGTGGGATTATTGATTACTACTCTATATCAATTACAAGTGGGATTATTGAATACTAATCCATATCATTTACAACTGGGATTATTGATTACTAATCAATATCAATTACAAGTGGGATTATTGATTACTAATCTATATCAATTACAAGTGTGATTATTGAATACTAATCCATATCATTTACAACTGGGATTATTGATTACTAATCTATATCAATTACAAGTGTGATTATTGATTACTAATCTATATCATTTACAACTTGGATTATTGATTACTAATCTATATCAATTACAAGTGTGATTATTGATTACTAATCTATCATTTACAACTGGGATTATTGATTACTAATCTATATCAATTACAAGTGGGATTATTGATTACTAATCTATATCATTTGCAACTTGGATTATTGATTACTAATCTATATCAATTACAAGTGTGATTATTGATTACTAATCTATCATTTACAACTGGGATTACTGATTACTAATCCATATTACAAGTGGAACTAGTGATTTCACACATTATGTTCAGCACAAGATGTTCAATTAGAGTTATGTATGCACACACACACTCACTCAGTAATTGAGTTCAGAAATTGAACACAGATCTATAGGAAGGATAGAACTATGTACATGTACACCTGAACTCTATTTCCATGATGGCTACTGTACATACAGCCTGGATCAGAAAATTCTGCTTCCACGGAATATTTTGTTATGCAATTATCTTGATAGCATTGTCCAATCTCCAACCCATGATGGCCACCATACATGTACATGTCATGTATTTTCACCATGAATATCGAACAGGTGTGAATGCTCTACTAAGGCAAAACAAAATATCTTGGAAGTTCAGACATGTAACCATAATGGGAATTGAGCCATTTTGGCACTGTTCTTGACAAAAGGCAAATGGTTTCCTCGTTAACTGAAGTGGTCTCTTAAGATGGAATAATAGAGTATCGTTCACATTCAGGAATGTTGGCAGGGGTGAAGGAAAAACACTTGTAAATACCAAACCTATTATTGCCACTGACAGAGCCAGTAAACAAGGCTTGCTGTTGTTGTTGGAAAGAATTTTGAGGACTTCAACATCGGGTTGTTCCAATGTAAACAAATAATAAAAGAAACAAATGAATGGTAATGTTATGCTGAAGTGGTTAGAAGATACCCTGAAGAATGTGCAGTTTTGACTCCTGGAGCCTAGAACCAATTACATGTCCCATTGGCGAGCATGGCAGTCTCTGATTGGCACCATTAGTATGAAATAAGATCTAATGGTCTCCATGACCACATCTATGCATACACTTTCACAAGGGTTAATGGAAAAGAGAATGTAATTTGAGTGAAGTCTGAAGGACTAAACACCATACACAAACAAATGCACAAATTCCATTAAAATAACAGAGATATATATGTGAAGAAATGCAATACCTTGGTACGTATAACAGCAAGACATCCAATTGTAAGAACCAATATAGCGTTCATCTATATGTATATCCATTCTATTGACTAAACTTCAAGAAGCATTATTCAACATCAATATCATGCTTACAACATATGAGGTATTAGCTCTTAACCAAGCTATTTTACTGACAACAATTGCAGAAAAATAATATAGAATAATAATAAAAGCTTGGGAACTGAGAGTAAAACCATATCAAATCTGTAGATATTACCAAAATTGAACTGACTATGAATCATGACATGAAAGTCTTACTCGAATGGTCCAAGCAATGGCTCTTACAGTTTAACACCCTTTAAACAATTTTACTCTTATTCAGTAATAGAAATTTGCTAAACCAACCTGAAATTTATTTTGACGGAACTTTACTACAAGTATCAAATTTCCATCGACACCTGGGTGTATTCTTCCAAGATGATTGTAAATGGGGAACTCATATCGATCATATTATTGAAACAGCCACTAAGCGAATTGGATTAATGCGAAAACTTAAGCTCAAGCTTAGCAGAAATGCTTTAGCACAGGTCTATCTGAGCTTTGTGAGACCCATCATGGAATATGCCTCGGTTGTTTGGGACGGCTGTTCATTAACCGATTCAGAAAAATTAGAAAAAATCCAATTATCTGCCGGGCGAATCGTCACTGGCCTGCCAATGTTCGCAAGAGGAGAGGCAATCTATTCCGAAACTGGATGGGAAACATTGAAAGTTAGAAGGGAAAAAATGAAAATGAAAATTATGCAAAAAATTTATAACGACGAGGCTCCGGAATATGTTTGCAATTTGATCACGCCCTTAGTTGGGGAGGTGACGCCTTATAACCTGAGAAATAATCTTAACTACGTGATCCCCAGAACCAGACTCAACATCTTTAAAAAGTCTTTCATCCCTTCAACTATACAACTTTGGAACAATACTGATACTGAAACAAGAAATAGAGCTGAAGGTAGACAACTTGAATCTGTTCCGAAATACTATTCTGTGGGAACTAGAAAACTCAATATAATACAAACACAGATGAGACATAACTGCAGCCAATGAAACTCTGACTTGTCCCGGTTTAATATGGTCGCTAATGCGGGTTGTGATTATGGAGACCCCTCAGAGGATGCCCAACATTTGGGGGAACGATTCATTGTCGCCTGAAATCAATGTTAAAATTTTCCAAGCCTTTCAAAAATTCATAGGAGATAGTGGAAGATTTGACGGAGTTGATCACGGATACTGGGGTCCAACATATGCTCGAGCGTGTATGGTTATCCTACGGCATACCACCCCCATCACCCCTTTCATCTCCATTTTTTCTTCTGCCAGAAACACCATTTACAGTGTAACATGTACCGGTAACCCCTTACAATATTATTTATCTATTTGTATACTATTTTATACATAAACTGTCCAGCTGCCTGATTATTGCTATGTAGGGAGAGTGGTTCATAAGTTGCAATAACTTGTCCACAATCTCATTGCCCAGTAAGGACAATAACATTAGTTTAAAACATCATATACATCATCAATGCACATCTGCATGATGTAGGGTCACACCAGGTTGGCATTAGCTTATTGAATTCATTAAAATGTTCATTGGGTAGGCCATTCCATACTGGAGTTAAATGTAAAAGCCGGTCTACCACAGGTCAGGGTACATGAGTGTATTATCAGCTTTCAATGAATATTTACATGATTTTTGCTCGACCTAACCATGAAGCTTAGCGGGTGCTGTCCCTTGTCAAATTTTGAAGACTTTAAGATGTCCAGTTCAGTTGAATGCAAATTATTCAGGCATAAAAAAGGTATGATGTAAGTTGGGCCTCTCGTGGTGAAAATTATGTTGTGTACTTTTCCAAATCATTGAAGGTCTTACATGTATATTTTCCATCATCCCTAGTCATGGTTCGTGTGAAAAAGCCGAGCCATGAGAGAAGATGAATTTGCCAAGATGAAGATGAGCCGTTTTATTGATAGACTTTCCGAGCAGTATTTGTGACCTCATGACCTCTCCCAATATGCCCATATTTGAGCGAATTAAGCACCAAGCAATGTGTTGTATATTTCATCTCCTCTGATTGTTTTCAATGCACATGATCTGTGTTTGTTTCTTTCCCACAGAATTTCAGGGAGTTTATCCGATGTCAAACCTTGGTGTGATGTCATATGGCTAGTGATGTTAATTTGAACCTCTATGAGAAAAGAGTTGGTCTGTCTGTATTGAAATTTGGAATGGTGATGAACTCACCTGTGTATGTATAATGGACAAGAGCAGCCAGAGCATCCGCATCAACGTCCTTCATTTGTATCTCCTCCATTGTCGCCTCGCGCACATCACTTGTGAACATGGCAGAAAAGTAGTCCGATGCAGCGCTGAGCACAACACGGTGGGCAGGAATACGTTTTGGTCCCACCACAAGAACCACATCGCACAATTGTTTTTTACTAACATAGGCCTCCATTTTCTTCATCATTCGTTCACAGTGGTTCATAGAGCGATATTCATCACCGACGATATCGCCGTCCATTCTTGGGCAATTGTAGTTGGCATAGGTGTGGTGGACCAGGTACCTGTAACGAGACAATGGAAAACAGAACTTCAGGTTAAAATCGTGAAATCTTTTCTAGTGAATCTCTGTCCATGCATTGATATCCCATTGTATTAATCGGCAGCCTATGGATATGCAAAACGGACAATATACAAGATCACGTTGGTCAATGTAACACTTGACAATTCAGCTTTCCATCTCGCAAAATTGAAAGTAGAACTTAGATGAAAAGCTCTACATGTACATCACCCTCGTAATCCAACTTTTCATCTTGAAAATCGAAAGCAGAAAGATAGAAAGTTTTACATCACTCCCATATTCAAGCTTTCCAACTCACAAAATTGATAGTAGAAAGATTACGAGAGATCCTGAAGGATCTTGGCGCCCACCATTGTCCGATAATTGTAAGCTAATGACAAGAGGATCTTTTTGTCCATTGTTACTAAGAACAAACGAATGATTTGTAATTTTGTTTGCATAATTTCGAATTTGAGCGAAAAAGATCGAAAAAGGGACACTGGAAAACACCAAGATATTATCTTTCTAAGTTTCAGGAGTTTCAAGATTTCTAGAGCCTGTACTTGATGTTGGTTGTTATAGTACAATTGAAAGGTATCTTGCACAAGTAAACCACAAGGGGAACCTATGTACCAAATTTGACAAAGATCCATGCAGTAGTTCCTGAGAAATCACGATAACAAAGGTTCATGGGGAAATCCAAGATGGCTGCCTGGTGGCCATACTGGATTTTCGAATCGGACCGGAAAAGGTATCTTGCACAACTAGACCCCAAGGAGAACCTCTGTACCAAATTTGAGAAAGATCCATGCAGTACTTCCTGAGAAATCACGATAACAAAAGGTTCATGGGGAAATCCAAGATGGCTGCCTTGCGGCCATATTGGATTTTCGAATCGGACCAGAAAAGGTATCTTGCACAACTAGACCCCAAGGGAAACCTGTGTACCAAATTTGAGAAAGATCCATGCAGTATAGTTCCTGAGAAATCATGATAACAAAGGTTCATGGGGAAATCCAAAATGGCTGCCTGGTGGCCATATTGGATTTTCGAATCGGACCAGAAAAGGTATCTTGCACAACTAGACCCCAAGGGAAACCTGTGTACCAAATTTGAGAAAGATCCATGCAGTCGTTCCCGAGTAATCACGATAACAAGGTTTCATGGGGAAATCCAAGATGGCCGCCTTGTGGCCATATTGGATTTTGGAATCAGACCAGAAAAGGTATCTTGCACAACTAGACCCCAAGAGGAACCTGTGTGCCAAATTTGAGAAAGATCCATGCGGCAGTTCCTGAGAAATCGCGACAACAAGGTTTCATGGGGAAATCCAAGATGGCCGCCTTGTGGCCATATTGGATTTTCGAATCGGACCAGAAAAGGTATTCTTGCACAACTAGACTTCCCAAGGGAACCTGTGTACCAAATTTGAGAAAGATCCATGCAGTAGTTCCTGAGAAATCGCGATAACAAGAATTGTTTACGGACGGACGGACGATGGACCACGGACAAAAAGCGATTTGAACAGCCCACCATCTGGTGATGGTGGGCTAAAAAGCTTGACATCTCTGTCATCTGCCAGCTTTCCACCTCACAAAATTGAAAGTAGAAAGATGGAAAGCTATACATCATTCCTGTATTCCAGCTTTCCAAAATGAATTAATGACACGTAGGAATACTGGAGTCATTTTTTTATCAATATCAGCATTTGCATTTTACGATATGTGGTTTTATTTTGGGTCTGGTATAGTAGAAGGCTTTCAGGGAGAAGATGGGTAATTTCAGTGAGATGTGCCGATCTCGCAGATTTGGAGAAATGGGGCCACTTTTAACGAAGCATTGCTCTCGTATTCCCTCATTTTGGAAAGCTCAAGTATAGGAGCGATGTAGATCTTTCCAACTTTCTGTTAATTTTGCGAGATGGAAAGCTGAAATGTTACATGGACCTGATGTCAAGCTTTCCATCTTTCTACTTTCGATTTTGTGAGATGGAAAGCTGGAATACAGGAGTGATGTACATGTAGAGCTTTCCATTTTTCTACTTTCAATTTTGCAAGATGGAAAGCTGGCAGCTTGATGGGAAAGATGTCCAGCATTCCATCTTCCTACTTTCAATTTTGTGAGATAGAAAGCTGAATTGTCAAGTATTGCATGGACCCTCCTTGTTTGTTTTAATTACTACAGTCTAGGTGGATTGGATGGCTTGGGCACTCCATTGTGTGATACAGCGGGCACCTGACACCTGACCTTTGACACAGATATGTGACATCTGTGATGTGCTCGGACCACGATTACATGATTTCCTTGGCAGACGACAAGCATAAGATGAGGATATGCGACTCGCATTCACATTCGCAATCGAGCGAACTTGATACTGGTATTAATAGTAATAGCTTGATTCTGTTGGGACGTTATACTGTTTAACCAGTCCTCCAACAATAATTAGCATTCCGTCAGTCATTAGTGGTCCTCGTGCCCTTCATCCACTAGTGTCTATGTTGGGCTGCTAATTACTGAACCAATAAAGAGGTATAATGCCTTAAAAAAATCCTGTTATTGCTATACTACTGTTGTGAGAAAAATTAAAACTGATGTTTAATATGTATGTTCTTTCTAAATGTTCTCCTCTAATAGCAAAAATAATATTGATATTCTATAATGTAAATATTTCCACATTGGCACATGACAAATTTCAGAAAAATTAAACAATTATACAAAGCGGGGAAATATTAAAGTATGTACAAGTTTACATACATGTACATGTAACTGTACTGTAAATGGCAATGACTGTTAATTGACTACATGTCTGGCTTATACCAGAATGATCCACATAATGTCATTCAGAGAGCATGTTAAGTGGACTTTTTAATACACAGGTCTCAATGGTACATACATGTAGGAGATCTACATAATTGTTTAATGTAAGTCTATCAAGCAATTATGGCATGAAAATTATGATGTGGAAATTAACATGTGACTGAAAATGGTTAGCATTCTGGACAGTCAAATATACTTGATCAAAGACACAATAAATGTGCAAGAATATCAATGACAAAGATGCAACAACGTTTCAATGGCCTTTATTTTGAAATGGCCCTGCCTTCACCAAGTGCCTGATGCCTATGTTACATGTATCTTGATCTGTGATATTACATGAGTAACAACATTAATTACTACATGTACCTATCACAGTCTGCTTACAATTACATATTGATATACAGAAGCTATCCATGTATGATGTGATGCTCCAGCAGGCTGGGGGAGGAGGCTGGAGTTGGCCATGTTTGTCAACATGAAGTTCACAAACACTTTTGTTTTAAACAGTGTATATTATGAATTATTGAAAGCAGATTCATGTGATCAGAAATTAATGAAGACATATACATAGGCAGATGACAAAATGTTACATGTACCCTTCTCCATGACGACAATGTAATGGACAAGCACCTGATTCGAGCTGTTATCCCAGGACAATTCTGTATTGATTAATTAAACATTCATGTACTCTAGTGACAATACCGTGCACACGATCAATACAAACAACAGAGCTAGAACAGGCATTTCCAATGTACATTAACTCTTACTGCTCACACAATGAGTTTTTCACCATGTTTTAATATATAGTGAGGAAATGACCCGCTATGTGGGCATTTAGCTCACAATGTAGGCCTACTTTATATTCAGGAATAGTGTTCACATCATATCTACCAGTAAGTGACTATATTTCACAATTCTGATACCATCAGAAACAGACTGAAGGATAAAATTTTGAAGAAGTTAAAAGTTTTACATGTGGAAATGCAATCACAGTTCCCACAGTGCCCTTGTCCAAAACATAAATACTTCCTGGTACAGATAAGCCTTTGTTTCAAAACCATCACCATGCAGTGACACTATTATTATGAAAACATTTTTTTTTTTCAGATTAAAAATATAGAAGATGGATATACAATACCCTTGGCAACAATTAGGTAGTTTAAACGCTTACTTATTGATTCTAGGTAAACACTTCATAATACTGTATATTTAGGGGCAAGATATCCTATTCACACCAAGTCGTTGAAATAGTTTTTAAGTATTTTACAGGAATTCACACCTTGGCCAACCAATATATAGACAAAAGGTGGATATAAGATTCACCTGGCAATGATTCAGACATTTATATTATTATGTATATCTCAGTACTGTAATTTTGTACGGTACCCACAATATTTTTCCAACAAATTATTCTTATAGGAGTGTCAGATAATCACAGAATAGTTATATAGTTTACTGTAGTTTGATTATTAAATTATTATTTAATGTAATTTAATTCAAAACCGACCATGTATTTGGAAAATATGTGGAAATGGCTGTCCACTAAATGTGTGATCTGGTGCTCATATTAATATTTACAGCATCAGCATGCATGTAAATGTGGTCTATGATACATGTCAAGTATATACATGTACAAATAATTATAACATAAAAAAACCCACTGTGGTCATCCCCCCACCTCCGGGTCCTGGTCCAAAATAGATCTATGTTACTCTCTGGATCAATACCTTTCCAATGGCATTTGTATCTCTACATCCTGTGGCTATCAAGTTCTAAAACATGGACAGACAGATTTTATGGTGTTAGATGAAAATATCTCTGGGCTAGCTACCGGACCATATGGCTAAGTTTGCCATCTTCAGGTTAGAAATAAACACACAACCATATAGTAATTATATATGGTAAATAAAAGAAATCTTAAAAAACTTACGTGTACATAATTATGAATGAGGATTCTCACACGAGCTGAAGGACACACCAACTCAAACAATGCAAGCAACACAGACAAGAAAGTCCGTCTGATTGAAAATGACAAGTGGAAGTTTTCATGCAGAAATAGGTGACAAGTGTTCTGCAGTTACGCACGTATGAAGCCTTGAAATGTATACATCTTTGTTTAGGACTTAGAGATAGCAGGATGTGGACCATGTTATATCTTCTCTATGTGTCTACATGTATTTATCATGTCTATCTATGTATGCATGAAATTAATGCACATAATTTTCAAACTTCAGTTAATTGCATTTCATTTTACGCATTTTGAACTTGAATGGCAACGCCCACCTGTGATAGAAAATAGCAACATCAAAATGACAAAAAATAAAATAAAAATAAAAAATAAATAAATAAAAATTCTTCAGTTGGAGCTCTCAAGAAAGAATAAAGTAAAGCATATAAATGGATATGTATACAAAGAACATAAAGTAAGTAATTCATTTGTGATTCACCTGCACGATCGTAATGCCACTTTGTCCCATAAGCCAAGACTTTTCTTTGATAACATCTGTCTCAATGTCTTTTAAACACCAACTCATCTAGAAGCCTCTGGCAAGACAAGCGCTTAGCTGAGCAATAAACACACATCCCGAGTCAGTGTCAAACATCATAACCTGGACCAATAATAAACTGTCCACCATTGGGATATCCTCCGTTTCAATCAGTACAACAGACAACGGTACAATGGGTGAAAATCCATGATAAACGTTACATGTTAGTACATGTTAGTTTGATTCTATCCTTTGATCGACCAATACAAACCATGATGAAAGCTGTCACTGACCAAGCACTCTCTAACATGATCCGCCTAGAACAGTTCAGCAGTACTGGGTATTGACTGAACCTCCCCTAATGTACATGTATGACAACACTGACTGGCTATAATACATGTACTCTGCATCTCTCTCTATCTTTTCTTCCATATAAACACATCAATATTTCCTGTACATGTGTGAATGTAGCTCTCCTATACAGAGGTGTTCAACCTCCACTAGCGTGAATCAGCCATCCAGAGAACAGCTCTGCGTGGACACCGGACAGCAGTGTCGATTTCCCTTGTCACTCAGTAGGTGGATTGGGATCTGATTGGACGACTGGAGAGCATAGAAGAGCGAAGAAGAATGGTTATACACAATCTGGTATTACAGTTAGTGTTCGACAAATTGGAAAAATCACAGTTCATCCACAGAATTCAGAGTTGGTGCACTTTTGGACCATGCTCAGCAACTGACCCCGATATAATGGGCGGATACTTCTCTATTGTACCTCATAGATAATTGGTGGTCATTTGTGCTAATTATATTCCTCTCTGGCATCCAATTATTCCACCAGGCTATGTCACAGAGAAAATCCAGCAATACACAAAATTACTCAAAACATGGATGATGGAGCTCACATTTTTATGTCATTCAGACAGAAACATCATGTATATTGTACAATCCATTTCCTAACAGAAGTTACAGTATACATATATGTTTGCGTCTTTTGACTTTTGTGAAACAAAAAGGACAGGGCAAGTGTGCACACAAATATAATATCAACCAGTATTTTATCAAATGATCCTGAATATTTTATGCTTCTAAAGCACAGATGGAGGAACATAAAAGAACTATCTATAGTATTGGCTTTTAACAGATTTCTTTATAAAAAATGTCTGTTCATTTTCTGGGGCTAAGTGATAAATCCGGAGCATTAATCTCATTTTCTCAGCTCCTACACAGATGGCTACAGTACAATAAAACAGAGCCCACTTGTTCAGATTTCATGTTTTCATTTTTTATTTCCCCCAGTTTCATCAGGATGAAATGTCTCCGAGGTGTTAAATCACAGAAATTAGAAACCAGAGAAGAGCAATCATTCCAGTGTTATCAGGGTGTGTAGGGAGAGGTTCAAGTAACTGCCATGTTTTCATGACTGCTTATCAGTAATTCTCCCGAGAGAAGGGAAAAGTTCCACATTCATTTATAAAACAACTACAACCCATTCATTCTAGAAATGAGATTACTTGCTTATCTGTACAGTGCAGTACTGCTTGAGTGGATTTAGGGAGCACAAAGAAACCATATTCAAAATGACAAGAGCTCTGGATGTGGCTTCAATATACAGAAGCACAGTGGCCAAATTGGGGCAGCACACGGAAACCATATTCTGAATGGCAAGAGCTCTGGATGAGGCTTCAATATACAGCAGCAGTGGCCAGATTTAATATTGGTAATTCCATATTTAAAGTTTGGTATGAATTTGCAAATGCATAATTTTGGTACACAATGATAGCTTCATGTTTGAGACTTCAGTGATCATTATCTTGACAGTCATCTCAAAATCCTCATGAATGTTTTATGGCATAAGCATACCTAAAGTTTGGTCACAATTAATATCATAGAAGTTGTGATATCACATGGAGAACTGAAGTTAATAGACAGTCAGACGAATGCACAGACACCTCCAAATCAATAGATTTCTTCATTGCCATGCGTTTGAGGGAATTCAGTTCCATTATAATACAGTCTGGAGTTGATAGTCCAGACCATTATTTTGTGATATTCATGCTGCAGTGATCTAATCCTTTTGAAGGTTCTTTGACAGACTTCTGCTCTGCCTTGAGTTTGATGCACCCATGAGTTATACAATGAAGATAATAATTTTCAATGATTTCCCTATAACAGAACTCAGCTAGAGACCTTGAATGTTGACCCCAAAATAAATAAGATTCCTTTTTATCCCAAAGGTGAGGTACAAGTGTAGTTTGGTGCTTATCCACAACCAGGAACTGAAGATAACATACAGAAAACAAAAGTTCACAGATAGACAAACAGACCGACGGATAGACAGTTCTTCTTTGCAAGGAGTTCGAGGGATTGCAAGGAGTTCGAGGGATACCTCAAATGTCATCACAATGCAGATCTCTGAACTCTGAACATAGCAATTTATGAGGATTTCTTAACATTGGACCAAAAGGAATATATGTACATGTAGTAGAATTCCACTTGTATAACCCAAGTTTGGTACCAATCCATAACATGGAACTTGTATAACCCAAGTTTGGTAGCAATCCATAACATGGAACTAGAGATATTGCAGAGACATCAAAAGTTACCTGATGGACAGACTGACGTGCAGAACTCACAATCACATAATACAACTTATGACTCATACCTAGTTCTACTCTCCTCCCTTTAAGTTTTACTGTTATATGACTGCCATATTTAAATTTGATTGGCTTTGTACATATCCATTCAGGCATGTCCCTCATAATATACATGTGCTCCTTTGAGAATGACATTGACCCTGTTTTCACTTTTTGCGGGTTAACGTTTCGATTGCAATTCACAAGCTACTAGTTCACATTGACAGTTCAAAAAATGATCTTATTGTCCGTTCAGTCTCTTAGAAAACACGTATACCGTATTAATGTTACTGTACATGGGGATTAAAGAATCTATACCCAGATCCAACCACCCTCCCCCGCCCACCACCACAAATACTTCTCCCCCAACCCAGTCCATCTCAACACACACAAGTCCAGTAAAGCCCAGGTTGCTTGCCTTGTTCATTGAACACAGGAAGGAAGCAATCAGAGATTGCTCAATTGTATGCCCCCCCCCCCCTTCCGCTTTAATCCGACACTGCCCCGCCATTGTTCTGTTCTGTATTGGTCGGTGGAGGGCTTCATGATTATGAAAATTCTATTTCAGTCAATTTTTTTGCATGCCTCGCATAATACATATTCAAAGTATCGCCGGGGCTTTCGTCAAATCCGAAAATGAGACCTACATTCCTTGGGAGTATATTGTGGTGAAATTATGAAGCGACCAGTAAACTGTGGTGAAATTATTGCACCCAATTAACTCTTTTTGGAGCAATTTCATACTTCAGGACCTATGTGGTCTGCTTTGGAATGTAGAATGACATATATATAGCCATTTTCCCGGTCCAAATCGGTTATGGACTGAGATCCAGCCTGGACAAATAAATATATCCCATTCACTTTAGGTTTGATAAACAAAGGATCATAACTCTTGAAAATATAACCGAAAGCAGAGAAACTTCACGCTGCACAACTATGGGGCATTGACCACATATCATGCAAATTTCATACTTGTCCATGCAATATTAACCGAGATCCAGCCCGGACAAGTCCCAATTCACAAAGATTTCAAGAAAAAAGGGCCATAGCTCTTGAAAATATAAGCGAAACGCGGAGAAACTTCACGCTGCACAACTACAGGGCACTGACCACATATCCTGCAAATTTCTTAATTGTCCATACAATATTAACAGAGATCCAGCCTGGACAAGTCCCTAGTCACAAAGATTTGAAGTAAAAAAGGACCATAACTCTTGAAAATATATGCGAAAGGTGGAGAAACTTCACACTGCACAACTACAGGGCACTGACCACATATCCTGAAATTTCATAATTATCCATACAATACTAACCGAGATCCAGCCCGGACAAGTCCCAATTCACAAAGATTTGAAGAAAACGCGGAGAAATTTCATGCTGCACAACTACAAGGCACTGACCACATATGCTGCAAATTTCATAATTGTCCCTACAATATTAACTGAGATCCAGCCCGGACAAGTCCCAATTCACAGAGATTTCAGGAACAAAGGGCCATAACTCTTGAAAATATAAGCGAAACGGGGAGAAACTTTACGCTGCACAACTGTGGGGCACTGGCCACATATCATGCAAATTTTATACTTGTCCATACAATATTAACCAAGATCCAGCCCGGACAAGTCCCATTCACAGAGATTTCACAAAAAGGGCCATAACTCTTGAAAATTATACCAGAACTCGGAAAAAACTCTACGCTGCACAACTACGAGGTACTGGCCACATTCCATGCAAGTTTCAATCCTGTCCATCAAATATTAACCGAGATATTGCGCGGACAAGAAACACGGACGGACAGACGGAAGGACAAAGCGATCGCTATATGCCCCCCCCCCCTCTAATTAGAGGGGGGCATAATTAATACATCATGCGGCCAGGACTGTACTGTTGGGAAGAGACAGTGAAGCAAAGACTGGATCAGCTCAATCAGCTGACTGACAGCCTACACAGTGTAATCATCCCACAACATCACCTTAAATACAATGAGTCACCCTTCTGGGGAATCAACAAGGCTAGAACATCATTATATATACATGAGGCTGACACCCTATAACTGGCAGGAAGCCCCACATAAAAAAAGAAGAGTCTATGTATAGCACACATGTATGCAGTCACCATACTGTCCCCAACATCCATCTACACATACAACCTCTACATACATGAATAACCACATGTAATTGTCTGAGGTCCCACAATTATAACAAGAGCCAATGGACTTCAAATAAGCCTGCACAACATTTGACCAGATGTGACGGAATGCGATCCCAATGAGGAATATTTGGGAAAGTAGACAGAAAGTGATTGTCTCCATGTGTTTGAGCTGTGCATCAGTCACCCTTGACCATTGGCCCATTCACCTAAAACTGTGCATCAGTCACCCTTGACCATTGGCCCATTCACCTCAAACTGTGCATCAGTCACCCTTGACCATTGGCCCATTCACCTAAAACTGTGCATCAGTCACCCTTGACCATTGGCCCATTCACCTCAAACTGTGCATCAGTCACCCTTGACCATTGGCCCATTCACCTCAAACTGTGCATCAGTCACCCTTCACCATTGGCCCATTCACCTCAAACTCTACATTGACCCTCTCATTCTGGTATATGGACTGTGAATGAACTGCCAATTTCAATGTGATATCTCACAGCTCAGGCACAAACCCATACCAGAACTGGAGATATCATATTGGAATAGACACAGATGGACAGACAGACACACTTGAAAATAGGCAGGAAACGAAATATACATTGATTTGTCACACAAGTCTGGAAAAAAAATCTTACGGTCCAGTAAAAATGGTTTGTCTTTCAGACAATTGTCCGAAGCAGTTTATCAGCTCTGAATCTCTAGAAAGTATAAACCCTCCTATGATATCGCTTAAAGTGTAACTGCTTCGTCTTTTCTTAGTTTCACTCGCCGAATACGCAAGCAAATGTCAGTAAAAGTCAACTCCCCATGCTGGATGTTGTTGTTGTGCAGAATGGAATGTTGAAAGGGGATTTCCTCGTGACCAACAATTTGACTGGTCTGAATTATCGACATCATCCTTCTGCATTTGACTGGTCTGAATTATCGACATCATCCTTCTGCATTTACCATGTGTCTATGAGCACTTTGTATTTTGGCTGTATGTCGAGCAGTTGATAGGCCGTCGGGTGAAGCTTGTCGGTCACAGGGAATGAGGTATTCGAACTCGCAGCCATTCAGGGAAACCTCTTGTTCTCAAACACTCTGACAAAATGGTCTGCTCAAATTCGGCTTTACCTCAACAACAAAAAAATCAGCGACCAAGGGAAATTAGGAAGATCAGAAATACCGCCCAATAACGCAGACAAGGCCGCAAAACCTCTGCATGTGTCAATATCATCTAACATGGCAGTGACACGAAATTTTAAGGCCGATAGGATAAATCGACCCTTGCTTGATTAAAGACATTCTGTGAACAATACAACAAAAGTTATAAATGGCGACGTTGACTGGGAACCATTCTCTATTCACACTAGCTATGAGCTATGAGCTAGGCATGAGCTATGAAACATACGGTAATTTCCCTAATAATTCACGATGCAGTGATGAAACTCGCAACTCCAAAAATTGGCTACTTTCGAATTATTTGTCGCCCTAATTCCAGAAAAACGCTTATGTTCGAATTATATGTTACGCTGATTTTCACGGAAGATCCAAAATGGCGGACCGCTTCACCGGGATCGTTGTGATCTTGATAACCGTGTAGGCCCTATTATGTTTGATATCTCTATCATAGTTCATTTAAAAGACTCTGGGACCCAGGGCTCACGAAACCCAGTCGACAACTCGCCAAAGGCGACTAAAAAATGACAACTGGCGACTGAATTGTTCAGTTACTTGCCCAATGTGTCGATTAAAAATAGAGTAAATCGCCAAAGTGGCGAGTGAATTTTTGTTACATGAAGTGTTTAGTCGCCAAAGTAATTTTGTGTTTAGTTTATCAGGCAGCGAAATCCGAGCAGGCCGAAAATGTACAGGAAATAATGACAGAGAATAATGCCGACGAAATATCCTAGTCTATTTACAGACCGCACGTGGTCTGATGTAATATCTGGGATACCTCACCTAATTATATTTTGACTGGACACGTGAAACCATGTGCAGGCTGGCATGGACGAGTCTATTTTGCATGACACAATAAGATCATGTGCTCGCCCCAGAAAAGGTAATTTGCGACCCGCTGACTGTTCTTAGCCAATGAAATCATCATAGTAAAACATAACGTAAACAAATTTTATGAAACAAGCTTGGCGGGAATTTGCAAGGTCAAGAGTTGAAACGGCTTGTCCCATTCCAGTGCAAAGAGGTGATACGCCTAAAAGCATGACATGTGCGTTTTGACTTTAGTGTCGCTTCTAAAACAATTGTAGTCAAGTTACACCAGCTCAGTAATTTGGTAAAAAGTTTGCAGAGAAGTGGTTGGAACTTTCGTTTCATCTGACCGACTTTTCATTCTGGCCATTTCGGATTTGCGTAATCGACACACCAGTGATCGTTTCGTTCACGCAGACTGTCGAGACGAGGGTTCTCTGCATAAGTTTTTTTATGTTTCTCTCTTTTCTTTTTTCAAACTAACAATGGATTATCATGTTGTTGGAAACAAATCCATCATTTTATTACATGGAAACGTTGTTCTGGATTGGCGAGTGAATAAAACACCAACATCAATGTCTATTGACATCTCCCCGTAGCTCAAATGAAATACTCAACTGATCCCGTGCTGCAGTCAAAATGTATGGGGCACGTTATGCAGGTCTGAAGAAATGAAATAATGGCTCCCTCGACAAAGCAGTTGTGCACATACTAACTATTACGCCGAAGCCCTGACAGGGACAAACAGAGGGAAACATTTATATCTTTGTCCTACCGTATCATCTGTTTATTAAAGAAAATGAGACATATAACAAAAAATAAAAATCACTTGACTTTCAGCGGCACGAACTCCGCGACGAAAACGGGAGTGTTCAAATTTATTGTTTCACGAGCATATTAAAAATGCTCCCGTTTTCGTTTTATTAGGATGGAGAAAATCACGACAGTGGAAAAATCGGCCGTTTTCGAATTAAATTTGGAAGGTGAATTATTAGGAAAATTACCGTACTTAAGATTTTATAATTAGGAACGAATGCTAATTCTGTTCTGTTTACTGGGCTAGTTTGAGATATCTCTTTTAAGATACCATGCTCGAAAACAGTAAGATGGTACAATACTTAATACTGAAGGGATCCGGTCCGCGCAGTAATTTGAAGCTTCGAATGTGTCTGAATCCTGATTACATGTATCTCCCTTGGATCGACATGCAGTAGTGGAGTTGTGACGTTGTGTCACAAGAGTGACCTCCCTTCATGTAGCCGACCCGCCGGCAGACGAAACGGTGGGGCAGTTCACTTGCAAACTGCATGGACTAAAGAAAACTTGAAGAAATACATTTTAATTCCGACTTATTTGAACTCCTTGATATGGAAGGTGAAGGTACGGATGTTCTTTATAGTCAATATGCCCCACCGTTTCATCCGCCGACTCTTGTGATGCAACGTCACAACTCGGGAATACCGTATTAATTTGAAGCGAAACTTGGATATTCGAATCGGAGCAAAAAAAGGTATCTTGAACAACCAGGCCCCATATGGGGCCTGTGTACCAAATATCAGAAAGATCCATGCAGAACTTCTTGAGAAATCACGGTAACAAAGTTTCATGAGGAAATCCAAGATGGGCGCCTAGTGGCCATATTGGATTTTCGAATTGGAACAAAAATGGTATTTTGCACAACTAGACCCCAAGGGGAACCTATGTACCAAATTTAAGAAAGATCCATGCAGTACTCCCTGAGGAATCACGATAACAAAGTTGCATGGGGAAATCCAAGATGGCCATCTGTTGGCCATACTGGATTTTCGAATCGGACCAGAAAAGGTATCTTGCACAACTAGACGACAAGGGGAACCTGTGTACCAAATTTGACAAAGATCCATGCAGTAGTTCCCGAGAAATCGCAATAACAAAGTTTCGTGGGGAAATCCAAGATGGCCGCCTGATGGACATATTGGATTTTGGAATCGGATCAGAAAAGGTATCTTGCACAACTAGACCCCAAGGAGAACATGTGTATCAAAGTTGAGAAAGATCCATGCAGTACCTCCTGAGAAATGACGATAACAATGTTTCATGAGCAAATCCAAGATGGCTGCCTGGTGGCCATATTGGATTTTCGAATCAGACCAGAAAAGGTATCTTGCACAACTAGACCCCAAGGGGAAGCCGTGAACAAATTTGAGAAAGATCCATGCAGTACTTCCTGAGAAATCGCGATAATGTTTCATGGGGAAGTCCAAGATGGCTGCGTGGTGGCCATACTGGATTTTCGAATCGGACCAGAAAAGGTATCTTGCGCAACTAGACCCCAAGGAGAACCTGTGTACCAAAATTGAGAAAGATCCATGAAGTAGTTCCTGAGAAATCGCGATAACAAGGTTTCATGGGGAAATCAAAAATGGCTGCCTGGTGGCCATATTGGATTTTCGAATCGGACCAAAAAAGGTATCTTGCACAACTAGACCCCAAGGGGGACCTGTGTACCAAATTTGAGAAAGATCCATGATGTAGTTCCTGAGAAATCACGATAACAAGATTTCATGGGGAAATCCAAGATGGCTGCCTGGTGGCCATATTGGATTTTCGAATCGGACCAAAAAAGGTATCTTGCACAACTAGACCCCAAGGGGAACCTGTGTACCAAATCTGAGAAAGATCCATGTGGTAGTTCCTGAGAAATCGCGATAACAAGGTTTCGTGGGGAAATCCAAGATGGCTGCCTGGTGGCCATATTGGATTTTCGGATCGGACCAAAAAAAAAATCTTGCACAACTAGACCCCAAGGGGAACGTGTGTACCAAATTTGAGAAAGATCCATAACGTAGTTCCTGAGAAATCGCGATAACAAGAATTGTTTACGGACGGACGGACGATGGACGAAAAGTGATTTGAACAGCCCACCATCTAGTGATGGTGGGCTAAAAACATCACTTTGTCTTGTAACAATTTTTGTCCTGACCAAGATGAGATGTCCAACTTTTCTGATGAGCAGGACAATTGTCCTGCTGATGATTTCAAATTTCTACCCCTGATAGGAATAGGTTTTCCATGATTTTGAGGTCACTGTTTACCAGAAATTTGGTCACATTCCACATCACTGTGTGGATAGACGGATAAAAGTGCAAAGCAATTTCTATGCAATGCCTAACACCATGCACTATGTTTCTACAATCAAGGGTGGGGCAAGTGTTCTTATACTAAAGCATTGTTTATTCTTATACTAAATCATTGTTTAGTCTTAGTAATCTAATGACCTGTGAAGTCCACATAATTTAAGACATACATGAACAGTTACAAGCATACTGCACATACATGTACATATACATGCACAGTATCATTACAACAACGACACTATGTAAGTTGCCAAAATAGTGTGACTATTAAAGTTTCGTAATCTACAATATGACCATTACAAACCAAAGAAATAATAATTTACCCTATTTCTTCTAATTATTCAGACGCTAAAACTTAACTTCAGGCATCCGCAGAGAGAAATTTTGCAACCATTCTACAAATTTCACAAGCTATCTTTGCAGTTCTTTGGATAAATAACATATCCATGCCACAGTATTCAGCGTTAGTTGACATAAATATGGATTTTGTCTGTTTCTAAGTCAAAATATGCTGTTCGAAAAATTAGAAGAAATAGGGTGGCAGGGTGTTTTACAATGTAGGAATATAATTAAATTATAATGTAATTAATATAGTTTCAGTGGGTTTTCATGGAATTTCAATGGATCACCATTTAATGACAAAATGTACAAAGACATTAATGTCACACATAATAATCAAGGGAAAGTCTTTCTGATGAAACCCTATAGTTGAAATACTGTACATCATCACATAAAAAGTACAAGTATACCAGATCATGCACAGTTTACCCAAGAGAATTATTCCTATTTACTTTAGGTTTTTCTTTTCTGGAATGTTATTTAACCACAAGAACTTTATCACCCACCCAGTAGTGTCTCATAAACATGCTAATTGATTGGACTATCAAACCGGATTACATAGACAGAATCTGAATGGTTGGAGAGCTATGTACCCACTGTTGACCAGATTTAACATCTGCATTACATTATCAGAACTGGGTGTAACAGCAGGAATGAATTCAAAAGGGACAGAACTTCTTTCAACTTATAGTGAGTGAGTTAGGGTTTAATGTCGCTTTCAGTGTTATTTCGATCATATAGCGACGATATAACTAACTACTATATGATTAACTGGACATGTGCAACTATCTATGTTCAGCCATCATGTACATGTACATGTAGAGAGAATTAATTAATCTTCCCCTCATGGCAACACAAATGGTACTTTCAACTTATGTTAGAATTTTGTATAATATACAGATATTTGCATTGAGAGTTTTTTAATAACATTTCTTTGTCCCTAGCATGGTCGCTATTAAATGGTACATGTACAAGACAGGACCACCATGTATACATACAATGTTACATGTACAAGACAGGACCACCATGTATACATACAATGTTACATGTACAAGACAGGACCACCATGTATACATACAATGTTACATGTACAAGACAGGACCACCATGTATACATACAATGTTACATGTACAAGACAGGACCACCATGTATACATACAATGGTACATGTACAAGACAGGACCACCATGTATACATATAATGTTACATGTACAAGACAGGACCACCATGTATACATACAATGTTACATGTACAAGACAGGACCACCATGTAAACATACAATGTTACATGTACAAGACAGGACCACCATGTATACATACAATGGTACATGTACAAGACAGGACCACCATGTATACATACAATGTTACATGTACAAGACAGGACCACCATGTATACATAAATACAATGTTACATGTACAAGACAGGACCACCATGTATACATACAATGTCAGCATGTACAAGAGTAGGACCACATGTAAACATACAATGGTACATGTACAAGACAGGACCACCATGTATACATATAATGTTACATGTACAAGACAGGACCACCATGTATACATACAATGTTACATGTACAAGACAGGACCACCATGTATACATACAATGTTACATGTACAAGACAGGACCACCATGTATACATACAATGTTACATGTACAAGACAGGACCACCATGTATACATACAATGTTACATGTACAAGACAGGACCACCATGTATACATACAATGGTACATGTACAAGACAGGACCACCATGTATACATACAATGTTACATGTACAAGACAGGACCACCATGTAAACATACAATGTTACATGTACAAGACAGGACCACCATGTATACATACAATGTTACATGTACAAGACAGGACCACCATGTAAACATACAATGTTACATGTACAAGACAGGACCACCATGTATACATACAATGGTACATGTACAAGACAGGACCACCATGTATACATACAATGTTACATGTACAAGACAGGACCACCATGTATACATACAATGTTACATGTACAAGACAGGACCAATTACAAAAAGGGCATACACAAGCATGTACAAGACAGGACCACCATGCATACATACAATGTTACATGTACAAGACAGGACCACCATGTATACATACAAGGTTACATGTACAAGACAGACCACCATGTATACATACAATGGTACATGCACAAGATACAGGAATCTCACCATGTATACATACTATGTTACATGTACAAGACAGACCACCATGTATACATACAATGTTACATGCATGCGACAGGACCACCATGTATACATACAAATGTTACATGTACAAGACAGGACCACCATGATACATTTACAATGTTACATGTACAAGACAGGACCACCATGTATACATACAATGTTACATGTACAAGACAGGACCACCATGTATACATACAATGTTACATGTACAAGACAGGACCACCATGTATACATACAATGGTACATGTACAAGACAGGACCACCATGTATACATACAATGGTACATGTACAAGACAGGACCACCATGTATACATACAATGTTACATGTACAAGACAGGACCACCATGTATACATACAATGGTACATGTACAAGACAGGACCACCATGTATACATACTATGTTACAAGTTTTTGATAAACATATCATAGGCTTAGGTACAAGCCTAGTACATGTAGTAAATCTAGCTTACACTAACACAATCTAGCCCCAGAACTCACTTTATCTGCGAAAACTGACCTCTGGCCTAGTGGATTTCTGGGAGAGAAAACGGAAACATCGCACCTGTTTAATAATAAATGCTTTATTTAACGAGGGTTACACAATCAGTCAGAGACTGTTCTCCCTTGAGGCCCTCATAACAAAAGAACATTAGATGTTCAAATATATTGTATCTATGAAGCACAATTGATGATGATAATATATGTAACATACAAATAATCAATCTCTGTTATTATTTACAAAATTATTTACAAGTTTCTTGAATGAATTCACAGACTCAGCACTGCGCACGTTTTGAGGCAGGCTATTCCATAGTGTGGCACCCGAGTAACTCAAACTTCTTTTGAAGTGCTCTGTCCTGCCTTTTGGAATGTACAAGTGACCAGCACACGTTGACCTTGTAGTTCGACTTGTAGCATCAGCTGTTCTCTGGAATAGATTTGGTGTAGTGTTAATTTCAGAATTTAGGCTTTTGTAAGTGAGAATTGCTTTTTGAACAAATAATCTTTCATATATAGTCATCCAGTTCAATTGTTTAAACAGTGGCTTTGATGATGTGACAGGGTCAGCATGTAAGATGATTCGGGCGGTTCTTTTTTGGAGTCTGTGAATTCTTTCAAGATCATGAAGATAGCAATTGGAGGCATTTCCCCAGATTGTAAGACAATAGTCAATATGAGGCTGAATATATGCAGTGTAGAATAAACATTTGGCCTTTGTTGACAATAGGTGTCTATTCCTGTATAACAGTCCAATAAGTGAGGAGAGTTTCTTCGCTAATTCCTAGATATGCGTTCTCCATGTCAATGTGTTATCTATGTGAACTCCAAGTAGTTTTACATTTTCTACATTCTGAATTGGACTGCCATCCAGCAATATTTCCAGATTATTCTTTTTGATGCGACAGAGTTTTTGGGGACAAGCAATAAGCATAGCCAGTGTTTTATCAAAATTCACTACGAGTCTGTTTTCTATGCACCATTGGTTTAGCCAATTTGTCATGATTGAGGACAGTTTCTACAACTTCAACAGATTGTCCAGAGTTTGTAACTGTAGCATCATCGGCAAATAATTCTATGGCAGAGGTGGTCATGGGTGAAGCATCATTTTCAAGAAGAAGATCATTGACATATATAATAAACAGTAAAGGGCCTAGTATTGATCCCTGTGGTACACCTGTCAGTATTTGATTGGAGGCCGAGCTTTGACTTTGTACAGTAACAGTCTGTTGCCTAATGGACAGATATGATGTTATCCAATCATGTGCAGTCTGGTTTAGTCGATAGCATGTTAGCTTGTTTAGTAGAATGTCATGATCTACTAAGTCAAATGCCTTTCTGAAGTCAACATAGATGGCACCCACTACCTCCTGGTTGTCAATGGCTTTTAGCCATTGTTCGGTAAGGTTTAATAAGTGTTGTTTGGGTTGAGTGTCCTTTTCTAAAACCTGACTGTGCTTTGTTAAGTAAATTGTTTTTTGTGAGATAATTATAAAGGCAGTCATGAACATGCCTTTCTAAAATTTTGGATATGGCTGGTAAAACAGAGATAGGCCTGTAGTTCCCTGGCATTGTTTTGCTTCCAGACTTATGTATTGGGGTCACTTTAGCCATCTTCCAGGTAGAGGGAAATGTGTTTGTTGCTATGCTGAGGTTTATTAATTTAGTGAGTGATTCTGTAATTATTGGAGCAGCAAGTTTGAGGAATTTTGGGGAGAGATCATCTGTACCTGTACTCTTAGAGGGATCTATACTGTTTAGATGATTGTAGACAGATGTTGTAGTCATGAATGGTATACTGAAGTTGGTATCAGGGGAAACTTTATTTGTTTGTTTACTTTCTTATTTATTCTATTTTTTATGTGTTTTGTACTCTGTCCCAAATGAGATGCTCAGTACATTACAATAAAGAATCTTATTTTATCATGCGCACAATTAATTTTCGGCGGAAACAATCTCGCATTCGTCTATTTCCGTATTGACGGAAATTAGCCCAGTTGCTGAGTTCTGATAGATTGCTATTATTCAACTAAACATAGAAATAGTTTTGTATAATTTGAATGAATTATGTTCGTTTGGTTAAAATTAACTGAATTTCACAATAAAATGCACCCGGATCTCTTGATTATCAAAGGCACTACATGTATTTCGTAGCCGGCTCACTACGTGATCGTCATACGCTCCCCACCGGTGGGGATTTGTGCGTTCTACGTGAGAGGTTCGTTCCGCCAATACGGAATGGGATTACAATGGAATCCCTACTCGGCCTTGGTCTCTCCTTTGTTTCCGCACCTGAGACACTTGCGGGTTATGGACACAATTGTGAATAGGCATCTTCGCATATCCAAGCCGAACACTACACGTGTTGCCTTGGCTGAACGTGACATTATTTGATCAGAATACAGGATTGGTAATGGCATCGCTCTATAAATATTCCGTGGTCGATATTAGGAGAAGTGCAATGTATGCAAAAATTCAAATTTGATTCGCTACTCGGAACAAATTTAACATCATGCAATACAACCACCACTTGCCATATATGGAAACCACACGGGCAGACATCAAAGAAAATCCTCGCTGCACGGTGTTGGCAAGCTTCTATCTTGATTGGCCATATCACATGCGTTTCCCATTTTGAACAATTTAGGCTATTCAGTATGTCAAGGCAAATGACGGAACATTAGTGTAGCATTTAACTTGAAATGTGAAGCTGGTGAATAGGAGGCAGGTAGAAATCCGGAAATTCAGGGTTGGATATTCTTAGATAAAGGCTTTAATTCAGTCGCCGAAAACCCTCCTTTTTGCAGTGAAATGCTGCTGGTCATCTATAAATGTGGACCCTGAAATTCCGAAAACTGTTAAGAAAGGTTTACGATTCACATAATGGAAATTTAGACAATTCTCCAAATTTAACTTTCAGAACGTTGCTCTATATCCAAATTACGCCAGCGATCAAGCCAGCAGACAAGGGCTCAGCCACAGTTATAATGTCTAGCGAAATGTCCAAGGAAGCTCAATGACTACTTGACAATCCTAGACATTATTACAGAAAGTTAGGAAAGGAATTTTACCAGAATTTTTTTAAAAAGTTTTCAATATACTGGTACATTTACTCGAGAAGAAAAATATTTCGGACAAACGGGGTTGTCTAGTTATCCAAGGGTATCCAAAAGAGAGATCATTCATTTCATTCTTTGGTAAAACAGATGAAATGTTGAAATCTCTGGTATCCTCAAAGAATAAAATGAACTCCAGTCAAAACTATACAGAAAACACAATTTGATTTGAGTCCGGTTTTCCTACACCAACAAGAGTTTACGCAACTTCCCAGCGAGTACTAATTTACATCCATTAACAGCACCAACATAAGCAGTGGGAATTATCTTGGTAACTGAATACGTCCACAGTCAATGCGGGCCCCCACCCCCAACACCCTAACTCACACCTCCGAACTACTACCTACATGTAGGATTTCCTTTCATTTTCTCATGAACACAAGTCCATAAGAAACTTGTGTCCAGGAGCACTTTTAGTACATGCAGCGAAGTTTGCATCCACACACCTGGTGGCCATGCCTACATTTATTAAAAGTATACACTCGGGTAAATGTATATGCTTCAGTCATCAGTGCAGTGAAGACTACGTATAGCTTATATGAACACAGAAGTAATCTACAGTAGAGCAGTAAGGAAGTTCACCTGATAATTACCTGGAATATTAGTTACCGTACCTAAGTACATTATCCCCCTTTACTGCAGCATTCCATACGTGATAACTAGTTTTTCACGCACCAATTATAATGAATCCATGAAGTACAATATACAAATGTCAGTTACCCCATGTACCTGTACAATGAATCTGTGTCAACATAAAATGTATATGATACTTGACAACAAGAAACAAAATGACATCATATAGGCCGCCAATAACCTATTCATTGTTTAATAGTTGATAGTCTATAGACATTTAGATATATATACCTTTTGGGGTGACTGCGCTTGGCTGGTACTGCAGCCATAGCACACACCTGGACCAGAGCGGTACAGACGTCAACGTTCACGCGTCAAGGCCGATCTGTAATCAAACACACTGCTGCCAACTTAATCAGCATAGCTTACACACTACTCAAGTTTTTATCCCTGTTCCAAACTTTGTGACAGGCTGTAGCTTCTCAGTTTGTGCTGTTATTATCCATAAGAGATCAATGCCCCTGGCCATTCAATGGTTGAAGACGGCTGCAGACAGACATTAACAGTCCCAATACGTATACACATATAATCATAGGTCTCCACTGTTAATATACCTAGATAGAATATAGGAATATATTCTGCACACCTGCTGTCATACGGCCGGTAAAACTGTCCCACATATACCAGGAAAATAATCAATCTATTCTCTTAAACTACAATGTGACAAATTTCAAATCCACATAACATAACTGTCACAGTTTCATTCTTATCTCCGGTCACCGGTCACCTTAATTCATCACCAGGTTAGAGTTTTGTAGACCATTGCTCCAGGATGACAAAGATGACACTGATTATACTGTAAGGTCACACACACATACAAAGGCCGCCAGTAACACTGATCTCCAACAAAAGCACCTAAGCTCGAAGTTTTGCACCACCCTCCCTAAAAATAACAACAATGTTTGGACAGTTCAATGTAGAACTATAGGGGTGGCAGGTACTCAGGGTCAACCCAGTCATCCATGACAAAGTGTAATGTTAATCATACTTTAATACACATGAACATTCATTCCTGGGCATTTCACCAAGGACAGGCAATAGGAAAAACAACATTATCAATTCAATAATTCCACATGTGAACACGTCTAACACCAAATGTATCGATTCTTGAAGAGAAATAACCCAAGATTCACATAAACATTCTAAGTGAGCCAGAACAGTGCAATGCAATTGCAAAAAAACCCTTGGCTTTGGGCCTTACTTTAGGGCAATCGTTAAGTAGAAACAGTTGTATTTTGATTAAATCACTCAATCAACCATGGGTGTCGGGACAGAGGAGTGTTGTTTGAGGACAGACAACTGCGCTTTCAGGCCTTGCTCTTTAATGGCTATCTGGCTATCTGATGCTCGGAAAGATACCTGTAAAACCAAAGTACTGGTATCCATTTGGATAACGACTAAAAATAAAAAATAAAATAAAAATATGGGCATAAATTGTTTCTCTGTATCCAGTTCATACTCCATGTAAGAATCAACAATGCATACAATAGCCAAGTCTGGGGGCAACACTGTGTCTAGACTTGAGCCTTTTCAGCTACACAAAGACTCAGACAATAGCCTCCTACATGAAGTATCTACTCCGTATCTCAAATGCATGAATGATGTAACCTGTTTACTAGAAGACAAATAAACACGCTAACCATTGATTTAAATAAAGTTATGGGTATAAATTAGTCATTGTTTCAAATTATTTGCTACTTTGGACACCTGCTTTCCTTTCTGTTGTTCCCTTAATAAGTAGAGTTCATGTGTATACATTGAGCAAAGATGGACATCATGATACTGACAGCAAGTTAAGTCAATAATGATTACCCGTCCACCGCATTTACAGGCATCGATGGATACCTCTGAAAATGGACGAATAGCAAGGCCTGACTTTGATCCAATGATCTTGTGAAAATAGGACAGGGTCAATGGTGACCAGGTGGATGTACCATTGACTAGATGAATGTATGTTGTGAGTTATTGGTAGGTAATGTCACTGTCATCCATAGCTGGTCCCAAAACTTTATAATGAATCACCTATGATGAAAACTATATTTATTTCAGCTTTATATTGAGGAACAAGTGTACTTCAACCTGGCAATCTTGTGAAATTAGGGAAACATGTTGAACACAGCTGTAGCCCATTGCCAGGTGTGTGATCATTGTATGTTTAGTAAGTCATATAGCTATAATCATTATTTCTTTCACTTTCGATAGGCTTCTGATCTGTGATTACATGTCACATACATTTATCCGATAGATGCACATGTAACTTAAACTACATTTATGAGTGAGGGAATTTCCCATGTCCACAATATAGTAAGCAGGGGTTTTTCTAGTCGATTTCCCAACGTGGTAATCCTAGCCTCTAGGTGATGCCAGAGTATAATGGTAATCCTAGCCTCTAGGTGATGCCATATTGGTAATCCTAGCCTCTAGGTGATGCCAGAGTATAATGGTAATCCTAGCCTCTAGGTGATGCCAGAGTATAATGGTAATCCTAGCCTCTAGGTGATGCCAGCGTATAATGGCAATCCTAGCCTCTAGGTGATGCCAGAGTGTAATGGTAATCCTAGCCTCTAGGTGATGCCAGAGTATAATGGTCATCCTAGCCACTAGGTGATGCCAGAGTATAATGGTAATCCTAGCCTCTAGGTGATGCCAGAGTATAATGGTAATCCTAGCCTCTAGGTGATGCCAGAGTTTAATGGTAATCCTAGCCTCTAGGTGATGCCAGAGTATAATGGTAATCCTAGCCTCTAGCTGATGCCAGAGTATAATGGTACATGTAATCCTAGCCTCTAGGTGATGCCAGAGTATGATGGTAATCCTAGCCACTAGGTGATGCCAGAGTATAATGGTAATCCTAGCCTCTAGGTGATGCCAGAGTATAATGGTAATCCTAGCCTCTAGGTGATGCCAGAGTATAATGGTAATCCTAGCCTCTAGGTGATGCCAGAGTATAATGGTAATCCTAGCCTCTAGGTGATGCCAGAGTATAATGGTAATCCTAGCTTCTAGGTGATGCCAGAGTATAATGGTAATCCTAGCCTCTAGGTGATGCCAGAGTATAATGGTAATCCTAGCCTCTAGATGATGCCAGAGTATAATGGTAATCCTAGCCTCTAGGTGATGCCAGAGTATAATGGTAATCCTAGCCTCTAGGTGATGCCAGAGTATAATGGTAACCCTAGCCTCTAGGTGATGCCAGAGTATAATGGTAATCCTAGCCTCTAGGTGATGCCAGAGTAGTATCAGATCCAATCAAGAAAACAAATTACACCCATTGTGGGCTATAAAAGATGAGTGACTATAATTAACAAAGTTAAAGTTAGCTTACATATTGGTAGATGCATTGACTTAACTTGCTTTCACTGTGTTAGTCTCATCATCTCTATCCATGCTCTAACACCTGATCAATGTTTACACATGAACTCCCCTTATTAAGGGAACAACAGAAAGGATATCCGTTTTTACCACATGTAAATGACCTATCGGATGATGTTACAGGTCACAAGTGTATAAAATTTGGATGTTAGTCTCTATAGAGAATGAAACTCTTGAAAAGGAAACACTGTTATGACTAATTGTATTTACATGTAGGTAATGAGTGGTATTTTTTCTCATAGTCAATTGGTCAGAAGATGCCACAGTTCATTCTTCCTGCACTTTCAAAAGCAGGGCGCTAAGATATACGCCTCATCAGGTACATCTATTTTCCATACAATGGTCAAGTTGGTCATCCCGACTATAGAAAATATATTCTATCATGTTTGGGTTAAGTCCGTCCCTGGCATGGAAAACAATCCCAAACGAGATCCTGTGGCAAGGTACCGATATACATGTACCGGTTCCAAACTCGTGCTGAAATTTGGACTTGGGGGACAGGTGGCACCACCTAAACATGTCGGTGGATTGACATAAGCCAAGCAAGATCCTCAGACAAGGTACCGATAACTGACCCAAGTGGAAAGAATCTGTTTAGCTTTTCAGAAGTTTTGTTCAGAAAAGAAGACAGACAGGCAGACACATTTCAAATTGGCCCCCAGGTGATGCCACCTATAGGTCAATCGGCCTGAAAAACAATCCCTAGCAAGATCTTGATGTAAAGTACCCACTTTATCGAATTTGAAAAGAATTCATTGAGTTTTTCAGAACATGCTTTTAACATTCAGGGACCACTCAGGTTCATTAATCTAGCCTCTAGAAGAAGCTATGTTTGCTATGAGGCAAGCCACAGATATCCTTGAAGTAAAACCTAACTTGTGTGTCAACTGTTCAATAGACTAATACAACACTTAATTTTGTACTTTCCCGAAGTCTAAGTAAAAACCGCAGATTGTTCAAGGCAGACAGAATGGCAGATATAATATGCGGAAAGCAGCTCTTGGTATTTGTATCATCTACAAAATTGACCATTGAATTATTGTTCTGTAAATATATTATTGTTCAGCTACATGTACTTGCTGTATTGTTGTGTGATTAATAGACTTTTACAGGCATTTTCCTTCACATTGTCATTCAGTCAGACTATTTTGTCTATAATTTGTGATAGGTGCACCTATCGGGCCCACATCATTCATACCTTATAAAGTTCTGAGATGATCCTTGGCCAATTAATCAATATTCTAACGCAATATATTCACTTACCTATCATATCATTCTGTAGTACACCCTCCCACATTTTCAATTATGTGTATCAGTCCGTATGATCACAGTACCACAAAATTGTGAAATATCAAACAAGTGATCTTGTTGGACCAGGACATAAGCAGCTGCATCGTCGCTGAAATACTTATACCCACCTTTGTCTTCAAGGTATCTCCTACCTGGCTACATACATGTATACTAAACATGTATGTCAAGTGTGAATTAACAATATCTATTGAAACCTTAAACTATTGGGAAGTTTTCTTCCTGGACTGTCCCTGATAAAAATGGGAAGTTTTCTTCCTGGACTGTCCCTGATAAAATATTAAGGACTGACAGAACTTTAACAATCCAGGCAGGTGACAGTGACCTGTATACATGTACTACTGCAAAGTCCAACAACAACTAAATGGAACAAATCTGTTGACATTATTAATACTGGGGTATTCAGTGCATATAAATACATCCTAACATACATTAACCAAACAGAACTTTGACACTACATGTAAACAACAAATGAGCAAATGTATAGTCCTAAGTCACTGATTTCACCTTACTTATCAATTGTATCAGTGTACAGGTCTACTCATTGCTTTCAACATACTGACCAATGGTACCAGTGTACATGTCTACTCACAGCTTTTGACTTTCAGTATACTTTTCAACTGTATCAGTGTACACTGTACATGTACATGTCTACTCACTGCTTTTGACTTTCAGTATACTTTTCAACTGTATCAGTGTACATGTCTACTTATTGCTTTCAACATATTGATCAACTGTATCAGTGTACGTGTACATAGGGTCTGCTTTCAACAAATTGATCAACTATAGCAATGCACATGTCTACTCTTTTCACATGCTTTCAACATACTGATCAACAGTTCACTGCTTTCAACATACTGATCATCTGAATCAATGTACATGTGTACTCACTGCTTTCATCTTACTGAACAAATGTATCAGTGTACGTTTCTACTTATTGCTTTTAACATACTGATCACCTGTATCAGTACATATAGTACACAATGCTGCCAACATACTCATCAACTGCGTAAGTGTACATATCTACACACTGCTTTCAACATACCGATCAACTGTATCAGTGTTCATGTCCACTCACGCTTTCAACATCTCAATCAACTGTATAAGTGTACATGTATGTCTACTCACTGATGGCAACATACTGATCAACTACAGGTATCAGTCTACAGCTCAATGCTTTCAATATACCAATCCACTATATACCAATCCACTATCACATGTCTAATCAATGCTTTCAGCACACTGATCAACTGTACCAGTGTACATGTCTACTCACTGCTTTCAGCATACTGATCAACTGTACCAGTGTACATGTCTACTCACTGCTTTCAGCATACTGATCAACTGTACCAGTGTACATGTCTACTCACTGCTTTCCGCATACTGATCAACTGCACCAGTTACATGTCTACTCACTGCTTTCAGCATACTGATCAACTGTACCAGTGTACATGTCTACTCACTGCTTTCAGAATACTGATCAACTGTGTCAGTGTACACTTTACATGTCTCCGCACTGCTTTCAGCATACTGATCAACTGTACCAGTGTACATGTCTACTCACTGCTTTCCGCATACTGATCAACTGCACCAGTGTACATGTCTACTCACTGCTTTCAGCATACTGATCAACTGTACCACCAGTGTACATGTACACTCACTGCTTTCAGCATACTAATCAACTGTACCAGTGTACATGTCTACTCACTGCTTACCGCATACTGATCAACTGCACCAGTGTACATGTCTACTCACTGCTTTCAGCATACTGATCAACTGTACCAGTGTCATGTCTACTTACTGCTTTCAGCATACTGATCAACTGTACCAGTGTACATGTCTACTCACTGCTTTCAACAAACTGTTCAACTGTACCAGTGTACATGTCTACTCACTGCTTTCAGCATACTGATCAACTGTACCACCAGTGTACATGTACACTCACTGCCTTCAGCATACTGATCAACTGTACCAGTGTACATGTCTACTCACTGCTTACCGCATACTGATCAACTGCACCAGTGTACATGTCTACTCACTGCTTTCAGCATACTGATCAACTGTACCAGTGTCATGTCTACTTACTGCTTTCAGCATACTGATCAACTGTACCAGTGTACATGTCTACTCACTGCTTTCAACAAACTGTTCAACTGTACCAGTGTACATGTCTACTCACTGCTTTCAGCATACTGATCAACTGTACCAGTGTCATGTCTACTCACTGCTTTCAACATACTGATCAACTGTACCAGTGTACATGTCTACTCACTGCTTTCAACATACTGATCAACTGTACCAGTGTACATGTCTACTCACTGCGTTCAGCATACTGATCAACTGTACCAGTGTCATGTCTACTCACTGCTTTCAACATACTGATCAATTGTACCAGTATACATGTCTACTCACTGCTTTCAGCATACTGATCAACTGTACCAGTGTCATGTCTACTCACTGCTTTCAGCATACTGATCAACTGTACCAGTGTACATGTCTACTCACTGCTTTCAGCATACTGATCAACTGTACCAGTGTACATGTCTAATCACTGCTTTCAGCATACTGATCAACTGTACCAGTGTACATGTCTACTCACTGCTTTCAGCATACTGATCAACTGTACCAGTGTACATGTCTACTCACTACTTTCAGCATACTGATCAACTGTACCAGTGTACATGTCTACTCACTGCTTTCAGAATACTGATCAACTGTACATATCAGTGTACACTTTACATGTCTCCGCACTGCTTTCAGCATACTGATCAACTGTACCAGTGTACATGTCTACTCACTGCTTTCCGCATACTGATCAACTGCACCAGTGTACATGTCTACTCACTGCTTTCAGCATACTGATCAACTGTACCAGTGTGCATGTCTACTCACTGCTTTCCGCATACTGATCAACTGCACCAGTGTACATGTCTACTCACTGCTTTCAGCATACTGATCAACTGTACCAGTGTACATGTACACTCACTGCTTTCAACATACTGGTCAACTGTTTCAATGTACATGTCTACTCACTGCTTTCAGCATACTGATCAACTGTACCAGTGTACATGTCTACTCACTGCTTTCAGCATACTGATCAACTGTACCAGTGTACATGTACACTCACTGCTTTCAACATACTGGTCAACTGTTTCAATGTACATGTCTACTCACTGCTTTCAACATACTGATCAACTGTACCAGTGTCATGTCTACTCACTGCTTTCAGCATACTGATCAACTGTACCAGTGTACATGTACACTCACTGCTTTCAACATACTGGTCAACTGTTTCAATGTACATGTCTACTCACTGCTTTCAACATACTGATCAACTGTACCAGTGTCATGTCTACTCACTGCTTTCAGCATACTGATCAACTGTACCAGTGTACATGTACACTCACTGCTTTCAACATACTGGTCAACTGTTTCAATGTACATGTCTGCTCACTGCTTTCAGCATACTGTTCAACTGTACCAGTGTACATGTACACTCACTGCTTTCAACATACTGGTCAACTGTTTCAATGTACATGTCTACTCACTGCTTTCAACATACTGATCAACTGTATCAGTATACAACTGTGTCAGTCAACATGCGTGATCAAACTTGTTCAACATAAGTTTTTTGTACATGTGTGTTACATGTATGAAAATACATTTCAACCGTAATAATTCCCAATTAAATCATGGCAGTTTTTTTCAATCTGATTAAAACTCAGACTTAATAAACCGCTCCTCTTTCGGACATGTCGCTGATTAAGATCTGGGACAGTTCCTATCTTAAATCTGTCGCGCATGTCAGACTGGCGACCAATCACAGTCCAGCCTCAACAGGCGAAGAGCCTTTATCGGCGCTTTCCATTTGGAGGCAAGGCCAGCATTGCTCCGGTATAGTAAATGGAAGTGCACAATCAAGCATTGCCAGCGGCCACGCCGACTACGCGAAATGGAAAGCGTCCTATACCGGTATTCAGTGGCGGCCAAGGGCGAGATCTAAAATTATGGTGTGTTGGCGTGTCCGCATTAAAACAAGAGCGACTGCAGGTGCTCTCTTGCATGCTACGTAAAAGACACTGTATAGCCGTTCTTCTTACCGGCTACGGGAAATCTTTATGTTGCCGAGTGTACGGACGAGACGCAGAAAAATCCCCGCCTGAAGGCTGAAGCTTCAGGCGGGGCTGTCGACTCAGTCCATGAGCGATCACCGAAGATATTATTTGCTCCCCGTTGCTCTCTTCAATGACAGACCAGGTGAAAAGATCAAGGGATATTTCTTGCACTGCTGGATATAGGTACGGTTATTTGTTTCATAAAATCAGTTCATAACTGCATCGCAACAAGAACGGAGATTAGCCGTCACGCTATAATACGAGGCGTCTCATTGGGCGACTATTTGACCCGGAAACTATTCGATTCGGAGTTCATCTGACGGATTTGTTATAGGAACTATCCCAGATCTTAATCAGCGACATGTCCGAAAGAGGAGCGGTTTATTAAGTCTGAGTTTTAATCAGATTGCAGTTTTTTTGTTTTGTTTTTTTACATGTACAATGTAGGTACTGGAGTACCAGAATGTTAGCACGTTTATAAGATTAAAGATGATTTTTTTTACATGTGTGTAACTTTAGTTGTATAAAGCTTTAATATTTCAATATCAGGGTACCCAGTTAATATCACTAGGACTAAAACTGAATGGCCTGGGGAAATGCTCTAAAAAAGAATTATTGTATTTTTGTGACCCTACTAACCCATCAGCTTACAATGGTGCTGTCAGCCAAGTGACAAAGGATGCCACAGACCAGGCCTGATCATGTGGAAGAATAATGACTACTTCCCTGCCTTTACAGCTCTAGATACAGGAAATAGAGATCAAAGTCAGGCACAGCATGCTGGCAATTCTCTCAGATTTTATTACACCGGGGCGCCCTGACATAACTACATACCATATGGGGTCTGACATCCATTTTCAATTCCACATTGTCTGAGAGACTGCATATTTCCATCACTCAATTTTATCCAATCAATGCCACACAGCACTTTAGGGAACAAAATAAGAGACTGCTGAATATAAGGCACTATAAAAACTGAACAGGGCCTATTCAAAGGGGATAGAAGAGAAGATTTGTAATTTTTATCCAGTTATTGACACTCAGGGCAGAGGATTTATATGAAACGATGGGACTTTTTTCAATTTTCCTCTGGCATCATCGTCAGGATTGGCAAAGCATGTAAGATATATTTACCCGCGTTAATGAGCTTGTGTATTTGGGTGAATTGTTACTGTGATTAGATCATCCTTCTCATCATACCCATTGTTGACACTGAACATGACAACAGATCCAGATATCACAGTAGGATTTCACAATTGAAATATATCAAACCGCATGTGTTGCATAATGAAATGCCACACTAAAAAATAAAACAATCTGACCCTCTAAGTTCATGTCCTCTGTTAAAATGCTGAATGTTCCTTCCCTTTGACTATATTGTAACAATCGTCCCGAAATCAGTGTTATTTTGTTGCAGCAGGTACAGCACCAGGGTAACTGTACCCAAAGAGTTGTCTCCCCTCATGCAATAATGCCCAAACAAGTTGATAATGGGCTCTTCCTTGACACTAAATGTTGTACAATTGTGTTTCTCCTGATCATACCACCCCAACCGGATATCTCTGAAATGAAACAATGTCTTGTGGCCTGTTAACATTACACAGCACAAATATATACCTCTGTGTGTTTAAAATGGTTGTGGGTTGTTTACCTTAGACTCTATGAGTATACCGGACTATAAATACCCTGACCTAAAGCCTTTCCCATTGGATCTCATGTTATATAGCTTCTTCATACTGGCCTTTTCTGCCAGTGCAATGTGAAACACATCATACAATATCAGATGTTTAACCTGAAAATAGCTGCATGTGAACCTACAGATAGGATCCAACTGAAGGAAAGTCAGCAGATTTCCAATGCACGTATCGTTATCCAATGTTAAGTTTCAACCTTAATAAATACAGGACATGTCATAATTATTCAATCCAATAAAGTGTATGCACTCCAGAGAAACTGATTATTTCTGTTATTTCAAAATTTGACACAAATTAAACATCTATAATCCAATGACACACGAGCGCTGAATCAACAATCATTATTTGGATGAGATACATGGCAACATCAGCATAGAACTCCAAATTAATCATAAATCCACTTTAAGTCCAATGACTAAGTAAGCCATTACATGCGATTTATAAAGAATATTTTCTGCCCCCATCCTCTAATATTAAGGTTATGAAACATCAATAATAATTATGTTCAGGTTCCACAGAGAAGTTCATGATTGAGTTGATTTGATTGCATGTATGTACCATCTATACCTGTCCAAGATAGATCAATGTATGTACCATGTATACCTGTCCAAGAATTAGATAGATCATGTATGTGCCATCTATACCTGTCCAAGGTAGATCAATGTATGTACCATCTATACCTGTCCAAGATAGATCAATGTATGTACATCTATACTTGTCCAAGGTAGATCAATGTATGTACCATCTATACCTGTCCAACATAGATCAATGTATGTACCATCTATACCTGTCCAAGATAGATCAATGTATGTACATCTATACTTGTCCAAGATAGATCAATGTATGTACCATCTATACTTGTCCAAGGTAGATCAATGTATGTACCATCTATACTTGTCCAAGGTAGATCAATGTATGTATATCTATACCCGTCCAAGATAGATCAATGTATGTACCATCTATACCTGTCCAAGATAGATCAATGTATGTATCATCTATACTTGTCCAAGGTAGATCAATGTATGTACATCTATACCTGTCCAAGATAGATCAATGTATGTACCATCTATACCTGTCCAAGATAGATCAATGTATGTACCATCTATACCTGTCCAAGGTAGATCAATGTATGTACATCTATACCTGTCCAAGATAGATCAATGTATGTACCATCTATACCTGTCCAAGATAGATCAATGTATGTACCATCTATACCTGTCCAAGGTAGATCAATGTACAAAAAATGTATGTACATTTATACTTGTCCAAGATAGATCAATGTATGTACCATCTATACTTGTCCAAGGTAGATCAATGTATGTATATCTATACCCGTCCAAGATAGATCAATGTATGTACCATCTATACCTGTCCAAGATAGATCAATGTATGTACCATCTATACTTGTCCAAGGTAGATCAATGTATGTACATCTATACTTGTCCAAGATAGATCAATGTATGTACCATCTATACTTGTCCAACATAGATCAATGTATGTACCATCTATACCTGTCCAAGATAGATCAATGTATGTACATGTACCATCTATACCTGTCCAAGATAGATCAATGTATGTACCATCTATACCTGTCCAAGGTAGATCAATGTATGTACATCTATACCTGTCCAAGATAGATCAATGTATGTACCATCTATACCTGTCCAAGATAGATCAATGTATGTACCATCTATACCTGTCCAAGATAAATCAATTTATGTACCATATATACCTGTCCAAGATAGATCAATGTACATGTGTATGTACCATCTATATCTGTCTTAAGATAGATCAATGTATGTACCATCTATACCTGTCCAAGATAGATTAATGTATGTACCATCTATACCTGTCCAAGATAGATCAATGTATGTACCATCTATATCTGTCTAAGATAGATCAATGTATGTACCATCTATACTACCTGTCCAAGATAGATCAATGTATGTACCGTCTATACCTGTCCGAGATAGATCAATGTATGTACCATCTATACCTGTCTAAGATAGATCAATGTGTGTACCATCTATAGTACCTGTCCAAGATAGATCAATAAGCTAGTTATAAGAGCAATCATTATCCCCTGTCATAAATCTATGTACTCTAGAAGTCCATCCACCACAAGCTTATTTACTGTAAAGTGGTCCGAGTCTGTTAAGATTGCCAAATTCTAAAGTACTGGATTTGGCAAGGATCTAATGGAGGCCTGACGTTATAGCTCCAATACATTATGTGTACACTCAAACAAAGTTGTGTTGGTATACATGTACCACATACATGTATCTAGCAAACTCCACTGATTCCTTATACAACAACAACACAATGAATTTACATTTTGATATTTATTATAAATGAACTGGCTGGTAACAAAGGACCAGGGCTGGTAGATCTTGGGTTCAGCCAGCCCGGTTGGCTGCCAGAAATTGAGTTGAAATTCGAAGCCTGTAAAGTGCAATAAATGTGGCACAAATGCTTAGATCAAAGAAAAGAAATATATCATGCACATCTGCAAGACTAGACAAGATAAAGGGTCATAACTATGTGGAAAATCAACACAGGTACGAGAACTGAGTGTGTACACTGGCAAGCATCTTCCATGTTAGTTTTAAAGTTGTCCATCAAATAGTTAGCCAGGAATGGACAGAACAAGGAATTGTTGATTGATGGTCAGCATATAAGGGCCATATCTCTGTGGAAAATCATTGAAATGCAAAAAAGAAAAACCCTTAAGCTGTCAAAGTAGCGATTGAATAAGATTTATTATTATTCTTCATGTTAATTCTCATCATTCTGATTGGTTGAGCCGAAAGTAATAATATACATGGTATTATACTGTGGCGAGGTGAGGGCGATAATTTTATACACTATCAGCCTCCCATTCAGAAATTTACCGATCGCCGTAAAATGTCACCCTGGCGATCCGAAGGTTGCCGAATTATCTGGAAATACATACAATGTCACCTCGACGAGCCGAAAATTCCCGAGTAGTCACGGAAGTTCGTCAATATCCAGTGCAGTGGCAGACGACACTATATACATATTTTGTCTTTATATAAAACGAGTGCCCATTCACCCCCATGGCTCATTCACCCCCATGGGTTCATTCACCCCCATGGGTTAGTTTATAGGGATAGGGAGATCGCGTGCCCTTTCTATACTACTCATCACGCATGCGCAGTCGACCCATTCTACTGCAGGGTGCAAGCCTGGCCCATGGAATCTTAGGTAGCGAAAACCCCAGATCTCTCGCCCCACCCTATCCCGCGCCACACCTATGCGACCCGCTGTGCAGTGAGTAAAGCGGAGGAGGAGTAGGAGTCGGACACGCCACAGATTATACTAGGGAGATGTTACACATTTAAATTAAACTGATTAACAGGTCAACACGACTGTGATATGAACTATACCTTGCGATATTAAGGTCGGTGAATGTAGCTCATCTCAGTACATAAATAGTTGAATTCATACATCTCACATTTGCCTTTGTTCATTCTGTCTTCACTTTTCTTTAAACGAATTGTGACGCATGGCAAGTGAATTAAGATAGGGGGTGGGGGCTCTGTCAGATCAGAATGTGATAAGAGATTTTTGAATGGCCTAATAATCACCCCTGGGACACTGAAGGGAGATTCAGAATAATAAAATCTCTGCGGTCTCGGGTGATAATCCTTTCTCTCAGGGCGTTAATCCACTGTACCACCCTGGATGAAGGGCACATATAATGTCGTTTCCAACAAGGTTTCGAGCATTTCAGATGTTTTAAATTGATGGGATGTAAATGTTTACGGGGCACAAGAACAAGGGTGGGACCATCTTAGGAAAAGGTTTGGGGAGATGGAGGGGGTGGTTTACAGGTCATATTTTACATGATTAGTATCCGGTAACCCTCTTATAAACATGGCAGAGTGTACAAGTAAATCTATTTACCCATTCATTCAAAAATGGTTAAGGAGACAAATGCTAAGAATAAATGGTATTATTAGAGAGAGGAACAAATTTACAGAGAAGAAATGGTACTATGACAGAGAAGAAATGGTACTATGATGGAGAAGAAATGGTACTGTGACAGAGAAGAAAAAGAATCGTTATGAGACAATTCCAAGACAGAGAAGAAACGGTAATATTCTGGAGAAAAAATGGTACCGCTACAGAGAAGAAATGGTACCATTACGGAGACATTCCATAGCAGAGAAGAAATGGTAATATTATGGAAGAGAAACGGTAACTTTACAGAGACAATTCCATTGCAGAGAATAAATGGCACTACATGTATAATATAGGATAAATGGTATCATTATGGAGACCATTCCATTATGGAGAAGAAATGGTTGGTTGGTTGGTTGGTTGTTTGATGTTTAACATCGCACCTAGCCTTATTGGTCACACGGCAACGATGACACAAACAAACATACCCTAGCAAAACCCTATCCCTAACAAAAACCTAACCAGAACTACAAAAAAATTTGAATTGTGAAAATAGGCTCTACAGACACTGGTGATCACAATGGATCGTCAGAGAGCCTAATTTGTTTGGCACTTTAATCTACCTCCTGTGCCAGACAAACATGGTATGGTAAACCATGCTGCCCTAAGCTGAAGGGCCGAGAAGAAATGGTAATACATTGGAGGAGGAATGGTACCATTACAGAGACAATTTCATTGTGGAGAATGGACCCAATAGGGGAGAAGAAATTGTACCATTATGGAGACAGTTTCATTGTGGAGAAGAATACTACTATGACATAAAAGAAACAGTATGACTGAAAGAAGACTGTTGGAAACTGTGTGTGTATACATATATACATGTACCTACCTCCTCCAAGAATGGTTACATCTGAGTGAGAGAGTAGAATTCCACACGCCTTTACGATCCAATGATGCTGTACAATATGGCGGCTCCATCTGAATTGAAGGGCTTTATAAGTTCATTCCACAATGTCCTGGCACATATACTGCAGGCATACACCAATTCCAGACCTTTCCAAGTTTCCAGCTTTGCATTCAATGTCATTCAATCAATCCAAAATTTCCCCAAATATAGGATTCTTTGTCCACCGTCTTGGAACAAATGAACAGCTCAACCTCTAGTTCAAATCTTGTATATCCATGAGGGAAATAAGTAATTAACTGATAACAGAACTTGAAAAACATGCCTTATTCCCGCAGATATCCAATGCTGAAATCAATCTGAAGTTAAATGAATAAATGCAATTCTCACATCCTTAGGTTAAACCGGACTTTTCGAAGACTGAAAATTATTTTTATTTCCAAGGGAATAAAGAAATTTGTTGTCATTCTTACTACATTACAAGTGTATACATGTTCAAGTTTTACATATTTTTGGGGCTACCTAAAACTGTTTGAACACCGTCTATTACCAATTCTGCAGGGAACTGATTGCCATAACAGCACCCAATGATTAGAAAGGATCAATTACATAGCCAGAACTCCTAAAAAAGCAATTCCCTGGAGAAAGGAGTTGCCAGGCCTAGCTTTCATTCTGTTCTTGGCACAACATGAGGAATTAGGCAATAAGTGACCCCAATGTCATCTATCTAATTCAATACACAGAAGAACCGATTCCATCCATACAAGAAAACGCTGGTTTTGATTACACCTTTGAGCCTGCTTACTCCAATCCTGTTTCTGTGAGTTTACCAGTCAAGGGTCTGCTTCATCATTATCATCTTATTTGCTTGTCTCATTCTAGCTTGCCAAACCAATATATGATTTCAGAACACAAGCAGTCTGGTTGAAATTAACGGTTCAAAATAAGAATAGTCAAATTTTTTTTTTTTCTTATGTAGGCCTACACCTGTACTGGTACCAAAATTTCAAATCACTCCAAGTGAGTTATAAAGGAGATCCTTCAAGTGAGTTATAATGGAAATCCTCCAAAGATCTTTCAAGTGAATTATAAAACAGATCCACAAAGTGAGTTATAACAGAGCTTTCAAGTGAGTTATAATACAGATCCTCAAGGTGAGATTTAACAAAGATCCTTCAAGTGAGTTACAATAGACATCCCACAATTAAGTTATAATAAAGATCCTTTAAGTCAGTTATAACAGATCCACCAAGTAGTTATAAGAGATCCTTCAACTAAGTTTTAATACAGATCCCCAGAGTGAGTTATAAAAGAGATCCTTCAAGTGAGTTAATAGGAATCCTTCAATTAAGTTATAAATATCCTTCAAGTGAGCAATAACAGAGATCCTCCACGTAATTTATAACAGATCCTTCAAGTGAGTTATAATGGAAATCCTCAAAGTGAGTTATAATAGCGATCCTTCAAGTACATTGTAAGTTATAACAAAGGTCCTTCAATTGAGTTATAATAGTTACCCGAAGTGAGTTAGAACAGAGATCCTTCAAGTGAGCTATATTAGAGATCCTCCAATTAAGTTATAACAGATCCTTCGAGTGAGTTTTTATAGAGATCCTCCAAGTAAGTTATAACAGAGCTTTCAAGTGAGTTTTTATAGAGGTATTTCAAGTGCATTACAGCAAAGATCCTTCAAGTGAGTTATAACAGAGATCCTTCAAGTAATAATAGACACCCTTCAAGTTGAGATATAACTGAGATTCTATTGAATGGACACAACCAATTACACTTTGAAAAGTGTTTTGGTTTGTTTTGATATTGGTATTGTAATTAATATCAAATGTATATAATTTGTCTAAACATCCGACTAACCAGTGAATAATTAGACTACAAATGTGAATGGAACTCAAGAGGAAAATCTCCAAATAAATCTACTTTTGAACCTGCATAATCTTACCTCAGACCAGTACAGGCAAAGTCATCAACAATTCCTACCCTCTACCCAATAGGTCCAGTTAAAAACCAGCAAAAACAACAGACAGTACAAGCCTGATAAGCACAACCACTTTCTTGTTCATCCCAGTCAATGACAGTTTTTTTTTGTAGAAAAAGTAAACAGTTGATTTGATATAATGACTGTCTAGAGAGGATGTGGAACTGAAATAAGCAGCAGGATTCCTGGGCCAGTATCTTCTTAGCTGTCACTTTTCATCTCCCAAGAGGTGGCTCAATGACAGGCCTTTTCACTTTCCCACTTTGGACTGGGAGTCCAGAATTCTACAGACTGTTGGTATATCCGGGTTCTAACCCCCTAGGTGAACACTGTGAAATTCTGCATCTGCTGATTCCAGGTTAAAGGGTCAGCTTCCCAGGCCATAAAAACAGGAGACTGACTTACAGACTGTGTATACAGCATGATGGAGGAAGGAACAGAGGTACAGATAGCTAGCCAGCAAGGAAAACAAACACTGTGAAATATGCTTCCATTTACTACATGTATGACATGCTCACTGGGTTCACATATGTTGCAGTGTTGCACACTCCATTACAGCAGATTAACTCAACATGGCAGTCTGTCCAGTAAAACACACACTTTCACTGGTTCTTCATTTCACCATCAATTAATCTCACAGCTCTTCTTTTTAACTTGCTGTCAAAATCCTAGCTCTGATGTTTTTTCTTGTTTGTTTTTTCTCTCTCTACATTGTACCTTTACATCTATACCATTAACTCTGCAATGTCTGTAGACTCCCGACTTCGCATAACTTGAAAACCACCTGAACACAAGCCCAAGGGGCTTCAATATACGCCCGTATATCTGGAATTACATTGGTGCAAATTTCAAGGTTGTTTAATAGCCTTGATTCCAATTGGTAACTAGCAATCCAGAGAAAGGTCTACAATTTTGTGCCTCTGAGAATGTAACATATATATCACATCTAAAATTGAATGATAAACTAAAATGAGCTTGGAAACTCTTGGAAACTAGTTGACCTTGAAGCAAGAACCGAGCGCTCACATATCCAACACTGAAATCAACAATAGTCGAACACAAGAAAATAGTAGTTTTCCTGCAAATGGATTTCTTTCAGATGAGAGAATTTTTCATGAAGGAAGAAGAAAGTGATGAAGTAAACCTTTGTTCTTGAGTTGATAAACAGGTATGAAGTTCATAAATGACCCCTCTCCCCGTTAAATTAGTAAATGTATGGTTTTTATTTCACAACAGTTTAACTAAATGTGGTGGTTTCAAACATGGGAGACAACTCCACAGGACAAATGCCATATATATGTAGGGGAGAGAACTCTGAATATTCCAACCTAATACATATAGTCAGCTAAACTAGATTCAGTTTTGGGGGACTGTGATCTTGACATTTGACAAATTGATGTATGGCTCCTCTTCGCCATGTGAGTAAGGTATTTGATACCATTCCATACCTTGAAACTAGAGATATCGCATGGACAACAAATGTTAATGGATGAATGGACAGAAAGAAACATCGCATTACATGATCTCGTCTTTGACAGGCATATGAAAATGTGACTTAATGATTTCCTGATTTTGGGATCAGTGACCTTGACCTTTGACCGTGACCTAAATTTTGGTACTTGACACATCGTCTTCCATCAATGTTTCAATGGACACAAGAAAATCATGATTTTTATGAATTTCATGAGTTTGGGTGTCACAGTGACCTTGATGTTCAGCCTTGACCTACATTTTGGTACATTTCCCCCTAATGTATCTACTGACACAAAAAAAAGTAATTTTCGAAGATTTCTTGATTCTGGAGTCACAGTGACCTTGACTGTTGACCTTGACATAAATTTTGGTACATGACAAACCATCTCCCCGTAATTTCTCAATGGACACAAAAAATCATGATTTTTAACAATTTCAAGATTTTGGGGTCACAGTGACCTTGACCTAGGACCTTGACCTACATTTTGGTATGTGACACATCGTGTCCCCTAATGTATCTATTGACACAAAAAAATGTTATTTTTAATAATTTCCTGATTTTGGGGTCACAGTAACCTTTGACCGTGACCTAATTTTTGGTATGCGACACTTCATTCCTCCTATTGAATGCACTCACCAAAAATTAGTAATTTTTAATGATTTCCTGATTTTTAGGTTACACTGAACTTTGACCTTGATTCTGGTGTCAGTGATTTTGACCTGGATCTAAATTTTGGTACATCACAAAACGGCTACCCGTAATTTGTCAATGGACTCAAAAAATCATGCGTTTTAACAATTTCATGATTTTGGGGTCACAGTGACCTTGACCTTTGACCTTGACCTACATTTTGATATGTGACACATTGTCCTCCTAATGTATCTACTGACACAAAGAAATGTTATTTTTAATAATTTCCTGATTTTTGGGTCACAGTGACCTTTGACCTTGACCTATATTTTGGTATGCGACACTTCATTTCCCCCTATTGCATCCACTCACAAAAAATTAGAATTTTTAATGATTTCCTGATTTTTCGGTCACTCTGACCTTTGACCTCTGCTCTCGACCTACATTTGGTATGCAACACATCATTCCACCCTAGGGCATCCACTCACCAAAAATTAGAATTGTAGAGAGAAAACTCTCAATGATTAATGATTTTTTTATTTTAGGCAACAGTGACCTTTGACCTCTGACCTTGACCTCAATTTTGGTACGCGACACATCGTCTTCACCTAGCATATCCACTCACAAAAAAGTGCAACTGTGGATAGAAAACGTTCACAGATATAGACCGGACACGAACACTTCAGTGATTTCCTGTTTTTTAGGCCAGTGACCTTTGACCTCTGACCTTGACCGTCATTTTGGTACGCGACACATCGTCTCCCCGTAGGGTATCCACTCACCAAAAATTAGAACTGTAGATAGAAAACTGTCCCAGATATGGACCGGACACGGGGGACGGACAGACGGACGGACGGACGGACGGACGGAAACCGCCATCACATAATACGTCTGCCTTTTGGCGGGCGTATAAAAAGAGACAATTTGTGTGTCTAAAGATGTTCTTTACCTGGACTCGATTAATTTGCATCACTTTGTAGACTATAATACCTATGACAAACGGGATCTACTAAAAATCAGGGATGATTGAATTATTACAACTTCCGATCGATCGTATATTTCTCCAGAAATCGTGGGTGATCAAATTTCCCGATAGGGTAATACATTTATTAAAGGAATTACCGTGAACTACCAAATTTTCGCTCATTGAATACAACCACTTTCTACTAGTTACTTAAATCTGAACTGCCAGTCTGTCTATCTGTTTTCATAACCCATGTAATACTGACATCAAATGGGCTGGGGTTTAGGGATCAGGTAGTTTTATAGGAATATAAATAAGATACATGTACATAATCAAGTTTTTCTGCTTGACTAGCTCATCTGTCCCTTGTCTGTTCAATGTCTGTATACTAGACCGACCTGCAGATATTGCAGTGAATGTAATGTCTCAAAGAGCAAAGGTGTCATGATGTCTGCTGCCTGTTTTAGGCAATTTGTTGACAGCCATTAACATGATATCAGTGACGACTGGCTAAAATTATCTAGTCAATCTGAATCAATCTCAAACAATGTCTTCACTGAAATCTTAATCCTAATTATGGACAGATTAATGGAACTACAGGTAGGTTGCTGGTTTTCTGAAAGTGGTTGCTAGCATTACCAATTATTTTGAGTATATATACCCATACATTTGACCAGATTTAATATTTATTTTCTCATGCGAGAAAACGTAAGTATAACTTAGTATTGGTTTGCATATTGGTGCATAATTCTTGCTCCATATTGCTGTGCCATGGCATAGTGACCTTTGACCATCTGACCTCAATGGTTAGGGTTCTGCTTTGAACCATAGTGAAGGTGTATAGTACTAATGTACCAATTCTAAAGATGGACCTGAGATATCGTCCAGACAATAGAAGTTAACCAATGGGTACAACAGACAGACAATGAAGTCAACAGGCTTCTTCTTTGCCCTGAATTTGAGGTACAGTGACCTTGACCCTTTGTCCTCAAAATCAATAGGGTTCTTCTCATACAATACATGTACATGTACCAGGTCATGTCTGCAACTGAAGATATTGAACAGATTACAATGTTAGCAGATCTATGAACATAACTTGATACAATCTCATGATTGGTGTAAATAAAAAATCTACAGGTTCGAGATTGAAAATACCATTAATGGGATCTAATCCAGAAGGATTGAAATGAGTTGGTATGGATCATTTTCCAAGTTCTCGGTCAGTCTATTGGTATTGGTGAAAATATCGATCATGTGAGTGAATGTGCAGAAGAGTCTGAGCTGTCATGACTAGTGAAGATCAGACGGTCGGAGATGTGGACAGAGACCAGCCCAACACTCCATGGAAAGCTCTGTATGTAATCTTACCCCAGCCAGGATGATAAGTTCAGAGTGTCTTCACCACAGGTATGCACACATCATCAGGGGCTGTCTAAATCACATCATCCTCTCATACATACACCTTACAGCGCATACATCATCTCCTGTCTAAATCACATCATCCACTCACACTACCTCCTACAGAGTCCAGTTGAACTGGCACATGCCAACCCACAGGGATCCTCAATGATAACACCCTGTAATATAAATACATGTACCAACGCCAGTCTCTCCTCACCCAGTTTGTTGGCAGAACTTCATGTCAATCTGTGGCTTTCATGAAAAAAAAAAATCTCAGTTGGATGTACCTCCTGAATGCCTTCAGGTTCTTCACCAGTTTATCCTTGATGTAGAATAATACTGACAGAATGTACCAATATTTACACATGCCTATATATAAAAGCATCCAAAGAAGCTCACCTGAACACCATTCTACTGTCCTGCATGTGCATCAAAAAATGAAATGAAGCCATGATTTCCACATGTGTGGATCCTACTTTCACACCTAACATCCTTGTTTCCAAATATAAAATGTGAAACATTTAGCGTCTAATTCTTGTTGTCATGGTTGTGTAACAAAGACTTACACAATGTACATGTACTGTGATGCAATATGTTTCTCTTCTCAAAGGATGGACATAAATCAATGTTATGAGGTATCTATATTGGATTTGGGATATTTTTTTGTAATATGGCCAGAAATGTGATGATGGGTGTGACTGAAGTATTCAGGCTAGCCCTGGTCTACCAACATGACCAAGATACCAGGACTACTGCAATTCAAAGACTCCTAATACAAATCTGATATCTGTACATACTGAGTCACAGTAATGTATGAGATAGTAAATCTGTATCAGTAGACGATTTACCATACTTGCACCAAAGATAAAACCATCCTGGGCTATCTTTTACTTGGTCCTGGAATAGTCCCACTATGAACACTGAACAAAGAGCTGATGGGCTTCAATATATGTAATACACATCCATGCAACCTGAAGAATTCCACATGCCTGATGACATGAACAACACAATTTTCCATTCTGAAATGTTCTGGCCTGGGTAACCATGACCTTTTGGCCTTAAAATAGGGGTTTTCTTTGCCCAATGTCCAAGTGTATCCAAAGTTCTTAACCAATTCACAACTTGGAACAACAAATTTTTCCCTTTGAAGGTTTTCTGGTCTATGTGAACTTGACCTTTGTCCTTTTGACCTCAATATAAAATGGGGTTCTTCTGTGTCCGATGAATAAAATATACACAAAGTTTAGTAGCAATTCATAGCCTACACACAGACAACATGATAGCCCTTCATTGACCCCTAAGCCTTAAGAAACATTATGTTTTTATTTGGCAACATACAAACGGTTGTATGAAAGATAGGAATTTTGAACATTGGGGATAGGCTTCACTGAGGTACTAGCACATGTACCAAATACATTCCAAACTTTCTGAGAGGGGCCAATGGCTGGACAAGTATGTATGATAGGATGCTTTAAGGTTGAGGAGAAAGGACAATAACTCTGAATGTGGACAGTTACATGTAACGTACATCCACAACGTACTAAGCATGAAGTAAGTTTCAAAGTTGTTCAGGAAGAACTAATCCCTACCAGAACGAAATACATGTTGGTGACATAGGTAAAGCGCAATAAACGTAGCAAAACGAGGTAAAGAACTATACCATGCACATCTGTGAGATACAATATGTAGCATATTCCATGTAACTTGTAAGTTTCAATGTTGTTCAGTGCTGGCCGTGAGAGGCGAGCGGTCGCTCGCGAGTGCCTCGTGCTCGCCTAAATTCCGATTATGGCGAGTATTGAAGCACTCGCCATAATTTGTGCAAATTTTTTTTGTGAAAGTCCAAATGTGAACCATATTCACTACCAAAATATTGTTTAGAAGAATGTCCAATTACAGATTAGGGAGACATAAACTATCAAGTTTCAGTGATTTAGTCACAAGCGTGTCAGTTGTCACGTTTCATTCCGGGTCGGCGTATTCGACTGAAATGCGTTGAATTTGACTTAAGAAACGGAAACTCGGTCGGTTATTTGTTGATAGCTCGCTCAATACTGGTTCGATTCTGACAATCTAAACTTTCCGGAGTAGCTGAAGAGATTCTCTTTTCAAAAATATATAGTTTGATGACAAAAATATTTCTATTTTTGAGATAGTGGGCAACTGAAATAATCGTGTCGACTTCGCTGAAATTTTTTCTGGACCGACCGACATGCGCTTTTTCTTGTCCGGAAAATTATTGCGTGAACTGACTGAAATACTTTTTCGTTTCCGGAATGTTCTACTTTTATACGAATAAAATGATATAAAATTTATGCATGTACCTTCTACCGTTTTCTGTAAAAGGATTCGCTGAAATAAAACGATTGAAAATCAAAGACATTTTCAGCCTAATCGGCGGTATAACGGGTGACTGAAGCAAATTAAAAACTCGGATTTGAAGACGGACTTCAGAAGAGTCCGAAAATCCGGAATCAGGATCGCGGGTAAGTTTATAGGAAGATTGGTTATGTCGGTTGGTCGTAAGTGTCGAATTAAATTTCAAAAACATGGTTTGCACAAAAAATATCCTTTTTTTCAAATAAATGAATGTTTGTCATTTAATAACTTAATGTAAATGGAAATAGTATTTTTCTATGGTATAAATATAATTTTGAACTGATCATTAATTTTAAATACATATATTTTTATGCATGTACCTTCTTGTACCTGAAAAATGACCAGGAATATACATATTTTGTTTTCAGTAATTATTATAATTTATATGAACTAAAATGAATTTTATCATTGTGAGTTTTGTTCACTTACTGACTTCTTGATATTTCACAGCCCAGATTAAGAAATGTAACGTGTAATTAAAATAAAACATTGAGTTGATGGGCTGCGAAATGCGTACAGGAAGCGGCCCTTAAACTGCAATTTCAATCAATTTCTTCAAACATTTGAATTTCAATAATTCATCAGTCATCATAGCTGCATTTTCTTCAGACATTTGAATTTCAACAAGACAATGGGTCGGATTGTGGATTGTTTGTTATAGCTAACTTAGTTGAGTTCTGTTTTTACGGTTACCTTGGTAAGACTACTTTGACTTTCAATCCCCATACTCTAAGAAAACATTTACTTCAGTGTTTAGAAGATGGGAAAATGTCACCCTTCCCACGGACTAATGAGAGTGAAAAGATAGTTAGAATTAGGTCAGTGAACAAAGTTATTAGTCGTTTTTGTTCGTGTGGTAAGCCTGATTGTTTTGAAGGCATGGTAGGTTGTGACGGGAAAGATGGTAGGAAAAGGTGTACTGTTTGGAAACATTTGTCTTGTGCTCAGCCAAATGACAATTCTACTGATTGGTTTTGTGACAGACATATTCAGTAGACAAAGAGATTATTTCTTTTATGTTACTCCTTTATTGTTTTTTAGGATTTCCGGAACAAAGGACCAATTAGTGTGTGAACAGTGTTCCAAAATCATTTTTTTACTTGTGAAAATTATTTCTATTTCATTTTATAAATTAAGTGTATTATCAATTAGTAAATTTATATTAATAAAAAATCCAAGAACAACATTACTGAGAACAAAATATGTATATTCCAGGTCATTTTTCATTTCGATTATAAAAATGTATGTATTTAAAATTAATGATCAATTCAAAATTTTCACTATTTCCATTCACATTAAGTTATTATATGACAAACATCCATTTATTTGAAAATAGGATATTTTTTGTGCAAACTATGGTTTTTAAATTTAATTCGAAACTTACGACCAACCGACATAACCAATCTTCCTATAAACTTACCCGCGATCCTGATTCCGGATTTTCGGACTCTCCTGAAGTCCGTCTTCAAATCCGAGTTTTTAATTCGCTCCAGTCACGCCGATTCGGCCGAAAATGTCTTGATTTTCAATCGTTTTATTTCAGCGAACCCTTTTGCGGAAAACGGTAGAAGGTACATGCATCAATTTTATATTATTTTATTCATATAAAAGTAGAGCATTCCGGAAACCTAAAAGTATTTCAGTCAGTTCACGCAATAATTTTCTGGACAAGAAAAACCGCATGTCGGTCGGTCCAGAAAAAATTTCAGCGAAGTCGACACGATTATTTCAGTTGCCCACTATCTCAAAAAGAAAAATACTTTTGTCATCAAACTATATATTTTTGGAAAGAGAATCTCTTCAGCTACTCCGGAAAGTTTAGATTGTCAGAATCGAACCAGTATTAAGCGAGCTGTCAACAAATAACCGACCGAGTTTCCGTTTCTTCAGTCGAACTCAAAAGCATTTCAGTCGATTATCTGATCCCTTCATTCCGAAAGTAAAAGCAATACTGGGTATGTTGTTGTTGCTGTAAATCTACACTTGCCTCATGGTGGAGTTCTGTGATATTTGCACAGTTACTCTGGCCGCAATAAGCTCTTGCATATTACTTCATATCCTTTGCTTTATACTGGTGTCAGTTTTATTGAGTTCTGGTCAACAACTTTTCAAATACCAGTCTCAAAAAACATCGTTTGCAGTGATCCATAAAAAAGAGCACATGGTTATATACAAATTCACCAAATTGCGGATTTGAGAAAAATCCGGAAGCGGACTTTGAGAAAAATCAGCGAGCAGACTTTGCAAATAGTTTCTGTCAGTGTTTTTACGTTAATTTGTTATTTATAAATCTAAAATGTCAATTATCATCAGCTACAAAAGGAACCATAACTTAAGAATACGAAGCTGCGCATCTGAAAACCCCTCGGCTCTGGGGCCAGCCATTCATAATGTATTCAATTTGAACCAAGATTTCAGGAACACCAAGCAGTCAAGTGACAAATATACAGATTATGAAAAATTTTGCAATTAGAAATGGCCTTTAAGGTTTCTGTCCAATCAGAGAAACCGGTATTCATTACATAAGTCTCTTGATGCATCCATGATGTACAGTACAGGAAAGAATTGAGATCAATAAAAATCGACCCGATCTTGTCCCGATCTTTTCACTGTGTTAACATCATGTTGTCCCGATTTTGACCTGGTCTTGTACCGGTTGAAAAATCGGGACAACATCGTGACATTCCTACAAAGTAACTTGGAAACCCTGATTCGTAAATCTGATATGCTGGGGCCAAACAACATCCCGTACGGCCTGTGGCACCGGGTATAGCATACGCCTGTGAGTAATGTTCACACCCGCGTGTCGAGTCTCCAGTGCGTCAAAAAGAGCATAAATCTGCATGGTACATGTTTGGATATAGTGATCAAACATATTTTCATTTGTATTTCATTTCTTGTCACCTATCGACACAATTCGGTTATATTTCGTTCAAATTCCGTTCATCCTTTTGCGTTAATATCGATTAATCTACTTCACCATGATGGAATCTGATGAATATTGATTATATCCAGCATGGTGATAATTTTTTAATACCTTGTTTACTAAATCTTTAACCATGTTTATCACTTCGCAGAAAAGTGAGGGGGTAAATTTAGGGGCAACATCGGGACATTTTCTGTGTCAACGCGTATCGTTAGTCATGATTTAGTTGTACAGAAATTATTCTGAGTAACAAATTATTCTTAGTAACATATTCACTTTACTTTCAGCGGCACGAACTCCACGACGAAAGCGGGAGTGTTCGAATTTATTGTTTCACAGGTATATTGAAAATGCTCCCGTTTTCGTTTTATTAGGATGGAAGAAATCACGACTGGGAAAATCGGCCATTTTCGAATTAAATTTGGAAGGTGAATTATTAGGGAAATTACCGTAACTATAGAAGGCATCCTGTCTGACAAGACTTGACTTCGAGATACTTTGACGGCGGTTTTAGCGAAAACTTCGTTCACAGAATAAACTCGGAGAAAAAAGCAGGTTTTGTTGATATTTCCACTCATTTTATTTTTCCATGACTTTTCCATGATTTTTGCCTCAAAATCTCTATTTTCCAGATTTTCCAGGCCTGGATTTTTTATTTTCAAATTCCATGACTTTCCAGGTTTTCCAGGACCCGTACGAACCCTGAAAATATAGCGCTTTTATCCTGCCTGTAACGGTAATGTTGAAAAATGACTATAAGCTACCTGACTATGACAGAGATTGTGATCGCAACATACGACATAAAAAAAACCCCTAAATTTACCCCCTCACTTTTCTGTGAAGTTAAACATGGTTAAAGATTTAGTAAACAAGGTATTAAAAAATTATCACCATGCTGGATATAATCAATATTCATCAGATTCCATCATGGTGAAGTAGATTAATCGATATTCACCACACTCCATCATGGGGAAGTAGATTAATCAATATTCACCACACTTCATCATGGTGATTGAAGTAGACTGATCAATATTCACCACACTCCATCATGGTGAAGTAGATTAATCAATATTCACCACACTCCATCATGGCGAAGTAGATTAATCAATGTTCACCACACTCCATCATGGTGAAGTAGATTAATCAATATTCACCACACTCCATCATGGTGAAGTAGATTAATCAATATTCACCACACTCCATCATGGGGAAGTAGCTTAATCAATATTCACCAGTCTCCATCATGGTGAAGTAGATTAATCAATGTTCACCACACTCCATCATGGTGAAGTAGATTAATCAATATTCACCACACTCCATCATGGTGAAGTAGATTAATCAATATTAACCACACTCCATCATGGGGAAGTAAATTAATCAATATTCACCACACTCCATCATGGTGAAGTAGATTATTCAATATTCACCACACTTCATCATGGTGAAGTAGATTAATCAATGTTCACCACACTCCATCATGGTGAAGTAGATTAATCAATATTCACCAGACTCCATCATGGTGAAGTAGATTAATCAATATTCACCACACTCCATCATGGTGAAGTAGATTAATCAATATTCACCACACTCCATCATGGTGAAGTAGATTAATCAATATTCACCACACTTCATCACGGGGAAGTAAATTAATCAATATTCACCACACTCCATCATGGTGAAGTAGATTATTCAATATTCACCACACTTCATCATGGTGAAGTAGATTAATCACTGTTCACCACACTCCATCATGGTGAAGTAGATTAATCAATATTCACCACACTTCATCATGGTGAAGTAAATTAATCAATATTCACCACACTCCATCATGGTGAAGTAGATTATTCAATATTCACCCACTTCATCATGGTGAAGTAGATTAATCACTGTTCACCACACTCCATCATGGTGAAGTAAATTAATCAATATTCACCACACTTCATCATGGTGAAGTAAATTAATCAATATTCACCACACTCCATCATGGTGAAGTAGATTATTCAATATTCACCACACTTCATCATGGTGAAGTAGATTAATCACTGTTCACCACACTCCATCATGGTGAAGTAGATTAATCAATATTCACCACACTTCATCATGGTGAAGTAAATTAATCAATATTCACCACACTCCATCATGGTGAAGTAGATTATTCAATATTCACCCACTTCATCATGGTGAAGTAGATTAATCACTGTTCACCACACTCCATCATGGTGAAGTAGATTATTCAATATTCACCACACTCCATCATGGTGAAGTAGATTAATCAACATTCACCACACTTCATCATGGTGAAGTAGATTAATAAATATTCACCACACTTCATCATGGTGAAGTATATTAATCAATATTCACCACACTCCATCATGGTGAAGTAGATTAATCAATATTCACCACACTCCATCATGGTGAAGTACATTGTAGATTAATCAATGTTCACCACACTTCATCATGGTGAAGTAGATTGATCAATATTCACCACACTCCATCATGGTGAAGTAGATTAATCAATATTCACCACACTCCATCATGGTGAAATAGATTAATCAATGTTCACCAGACTTCATCATGACGAAGTATATTAATCAATATTCACCACACTTCATCATGGCGAAGTAGATTAATCAATATTCACCACACTTCATCATGACGAAGTAGATTAATCAATATTCACCACACTCCATCATGGTGAAGGAGATTAATCAATATTCACCACACTCCATCATGGCAAGTGGATTAATCAATATTCACCACACTCCATCATGGTGAAGTAGATTTACATCATGTATGTTCAAACTCAGAAAGAAAAGTGAAATATGGGAATGACTATATAAAGAATCCATAAATGAGATCATTCCCCCGTATCATACATCAAACACTAATAATTCCACAAATTCTCAATCATCAAACTAACAATATCAATATTTTTTCCAAAGCTTTAAACTCTTAGCCTGGCAAATGTAGCCAATTTAACATTATCAGCACAGCTTAGCCTTTCTGTTTCATTAGGGAAACTGTTACGAGTCCAGATTGACTGTCAGCAGACTTGTTAGGATGGAATTCCTGCCCCAGGAGATTTCACCAGGAGAAGGCTACCACAGACATATTATTGACAGGGAGGGGAGTTGTGTAGACAGTATGTCTTGGCCAGGCCCAATGTTTAGGGATTCTTTGGCCAGCCTGTCTGCAGCCTGTACATGTAACTGTTACATATCACTTAATTGACTGCCGGTGCACTTAGCGAGGCCCTGCATGGTTTTCATCTGAAATCATGCAATTCCACATTCATGAGTGAAACTTCAGTTCCAGATTTCAAGTACCTGAAAGAATTGACATGAAGGTATTATCAGGTCTATCACTGCTTTCACTGTGGCCGATATATATGCGTCTAACATGGTCAAAGTTGGGAGTGGCAGAATAGAATGTTTATTACAAAAATCAAGGGTGATTTAATGGCCAATTCCCACTATAGCTCAAGTTAATTTCAGGACAATACTGTCTGGCCTCAATGGCAGCGGGCAGTGCACAGACACCTGGCTGGCCGATCGAGATGTGGTTCGTCAATCCGAGAGCTTCTGCATGTCTTTAACCCAGAATAAATTTTGAATCGACGATAACTGGTATATTTTCTACCTGAAAGTTGTCAAAATTATCATAAATGTAAGCTTATTGGTCCTTTCTTGAAAATGTAAGAATATAATATCCATATTATCATATTTACACCAGTTACACATGTACCGTATCAATAGTTGAAAACCCCACTCCATGTTATAGACATAGGAGAGAGATCATGCGAACAACCTGTGTACCTGTGTCGCCGACACCTGGGCAAGACAGCATTGTCCAAGGATTAATGTTAAAAGACCCCATTATTATAACTTCCGATCGAATTTGAATTTGTCATGCTTGGCTTTGTCAGACAAACCATGACTGCTCAGGGATGATGAGATTGTGATCGTGTTCGGAAAGTCTTACTGTCTCATATTTTGAGGGAATGTGTTTTCCGGCAATATAGCGAAACCATCTTTTCTCTGACAGTGAAGCGAAATTTCGCACAGTATCTCTATGAAATTTGTGCATTTTTATTCTGAAATTTCAAGGAAACTGTTCAGAATCAAGGAAAATCTTCAACACCTTGCATGTTATTTTCAACGCACAATGACGTTGAGTTTTCAGTGTTTGCAACATTGGGACTGATCTCTATGGGCCACCTCTATGACATCATGATTACACATGCAAAATTGTCAGGGCAAAATTCGTTTTGGTGAATTTGACCCAAGTTTTGGTTGGATTTTCATGCAATTTAAGGATAAAACTGGACAAATTATTTTCAGATGATGTGCACAATTTCAATGCTCGGAGGAAAATTATCTCTCGGAAAAGTGAGACAGATAGTAGTTAGCCATGCAGACCAGCCAAGCACAGCTGTCTGATATATACAGGGATATAAAACCTGATTCATCACCATGTGTATCTCTAAATATCACATAAACAGCCTGCCTTCATCTGAGGGGATATCCTCTACACTTCACTCGAACTTTACTTGCTTTCCTCCCTGTATCCTGTGCTATGACTCATGCCTGCCATCATCATTCTCCGCCAGGTTGTAACCTTCTGACAGATCTCTTGATTCTGATTTCTCTCCCAATACCGTCTAATCATCCCTCTACCCACTGAGGTTTAACACCACACTTAGTTTTAACAAAATTTTACGCCCTTTCATAACACGAAAACACATCACATGTACATCTGAACGCATGGAATAATATAAAACACTAAAATTTTAAGCATTTTAAGTCACATCTACGAAGTCTGAACAGAAAACTTAATCTATATATGTAGTAACAGGGATATGTGTATATGTCTCAATCCTGTTTTTTATCTGTCGTAGAACAAAAACAAAAAAAAGCAACTAACAAACTGCCAAGTAGAATCTATAGAGCAGAGGATTGACCACATACAGTGAGGAAGAGCACACCTCTGACGTGTCTGATCTCCCCTGGTTAACCTCTCATACACCTTGGTAATGTCAATGTGCAAGCCGCCATGTGGTACCACTCATCTGTACATTTATCCATGCTCATGTAGGTTTAAGGACAGAAGGCTGTGTGAGTTCAAAAGTGGTCCATTTACATATATGCTGGTATTGCTAATATGGCATATTTTGGCAAAAATGAAGAAATAAAAAAAAAACCCTCATATATGAAATATGATTGTGCCCTGGCCCTTTTACAATAGGATGATTTGATATCATTGTACATGTATGAAGACGTATAAATCTATTGGTTTGGGAGGCAATATTACATGGAATACAATCAGATATGCATCAAATATAAATTGAAGTTTACTTTCATGTAGCTTCAGAAAGACAATATCCACAAACAAACAAAGGGGGGGGGGATTTCTTTACGACTAAGTACAGAAGGCAGGGGTGGGGGGTGGGAAGGGGGTTGAATCTGAGCCCGCCTCTGTATTAATTCCCCATTACTCAAACGATGTAAAAAGTATAAGTTATATAACTTACCTTACAGGGCTTTTGTAGGAGAATGATCGATGTAAGCTCATGATGATAGTCTAGGATGGAGCAGATCATTCCCAGCTTCTCCTTAAATTCCAAGTTAATTTAGAATTGTCTTAATCACTCTGAAACACTGATCACCAATCTGCAATCTTCTTATGAAATTGCTATGACATATTGACTCAACTGTTCTAGCTAGAACCCCCAGATTTCAGTCAAGAAAATAGCATGATGCATGAATTTCCACTCTTGAATTTCCTGAGGATAAATCAATGTCTGACAAATTATTCTTCTCCCAAGCCCATCCACTGTGATTCACTGTTTGACTGGAGTCCCTAACAGTGCCCATGCAGTCTCAGCAAGTGAATGACCTGGGCCAGGATTGACTGACAGTAAAGACAGAACTGGTGTCTTGGGTCCTACAAACTATAACACAGTAAAAACGTATGGAATGTGGACTTCAATAGCCAGTGAAACTTCCAAGGGAAAATTCCATCTCTGTGTTTAATGCAAACAGATGGAGGCTGCTATGTGTCCTGGTGAATGAAGGAGCACAGGTCATGAATGAACAGAAACTAGGGTAACAGGACACCAGCCATCCTCTATACCAGCATCATGTACACCACTCAAACAGAAAAGAGAAACCAAAAAACTATTGAGCTAAGCCAAGAGCTTGGAGGCTCTCACAATGAAGACTGTGGGAAAGGCTACCTTGTTTACACTAGGAGTGATTCCCTGTCAGGTGGGGTAAAGGTGATGTTACATGTAGCTATGAGGAGGCTAAGTCTTCAGTAGAGAGAATATCATTGGTTTACTGGGATTTGTTGGACAACACATCTACAATGTTGAGTGGGATGTATTTCACCATCTGGTGATCTCCAGGGCAGGGGGCATAACCTGTCAAAATCTATCACTGGCTGAAACATCTTGTCCATGTCAGGCTACTGTCAGTGCTATATTTGTAAGAGAGACGAGGACAGGTGCCATAAATCCTCATTATCTTATATTAACATCACTTTTCTGGCTGTATCATTTTTCAAGTACATATAGTATATAGAAGATAATAAAATGCCAGATCAAGGAGAATCAAAAGGGTAACAGCTTCCAGCAGAAATAAAATGTTCATTGACAACTTAATAGGCCTACATGTAGTCTCCCAATTACACATAGACATAAATTATATTATTTAGACATCCAATCTGGATTCTTCCATTAATTACAAAAGTGTGAACAGCAAATACTGGACAGGAAGCCAATATTCCAGCAATGGTCTGTAAATAAAGTCAATATACATATACCTTGACATGCTATAAAAAAAATTATATTTCAACCAAGACCAGGCACAAGACATGCTCACATGATCTCTATGATAGCTGTCAGAGAAAGCTGTATTGTTGGAGATGTTGGAGATACCAGCCATAGCTCCCATACTCCACATTCCCTCACACATTATGGACATATATACATTTCACACAGCAACAAGATTTAAATTGCTCTGCTTTTTCCCTTTTGCCAGAGAAAATACTTTGGCACTTCTCAGAAAAAATCTGAGGAGAATGTGACATGATCTTAAGTAATGATATGATAGTGTGGAACTGACTAGTAAAGAAATATACAAGTGTATAAGCAGTATTTGGACAGCTGTAGCTGATGAGACTCATCACTGACATGATCCTAGATCATTCCTGGTCAGCTTTATCCACTCTGTTCATTACGCCACAAACTACAGACACAAATCTTCTTGTTTTTGCAAATCACAAAAAACTTGTGACTTCTTCTTGAAGCAATTACTGTTTTGATGTATATCATTTTAAATGTTAGCACATGGAATAATGTTTGATCTATACATGTTCTCCTACAACTCATGATTAATCTCCTAATAGGCTATAAATCAGGTCCAAATACCATTTAAGCTACATACATTTACCTTTTACTTAAGTAAAATATGACTTTCAAACATAATTCAAGGAAGTTCCAAAACAGTTTTCAATTCCTGTCACTAGTCTCTTTTCTTTCATAGTCTATTGTCCAGGTTCCACCATGAAGCATCTTTCAAAAGGCCTAAGCAATTCCAAGAGATTTGAAATGAGCAAATTCAAAAGATTTGAAATGAAATGATTCCACAGTTTCGAAGAAAAGCTAATTCAAGAGATTTCAAGAGAAGTAAATTGAATTTCACAGAAAAACAGTTTCCTCTACTTAGAGAAGCTGGACACATCTTTGATTGGAAAAGAGATGGAATTATCACACAGACTAGCACATTACCCGTCCAACTACACTTTTCTCATACCACTACAGTCACCCACTACACCCTCCTCACTCCCCTACAATTACCTTCACCTTTCTCACTCCCCTACAATCACACCTACACCTTTCTCACTCCCCTACAGTCACCCCTTACATCTTTCTCACTCCCCTACAGTCACACCTAAACCTTTTTCACTCCCCTACAGAAACCCTCCTACACCTTTCTCACCCCCCTACAGTCCCTTACATCTTTCTCAATAATACCCTACATTCACACCAACACCTTTCTCACACCCCTACAGTCACCTTCCTACACCTTACTAACACACCTAGTCACTGCGCACACCTTTCGGACTCCTCTAGTCACACCCACACCTTTCTCACTCCCCTACAGTCACACTCCTACACCTTTCTCACTCTCCTAGTCACCCTCATACACCTCAGTCCCTACCAGTAACCCCCGTACACCTTTTTCACTTCTAATAGTCAGCCTCCTACACCTTTCTCACTCTCCTACAGTCACCCCATACACCCGTTTCACTCCCTATAGTCACTCTCCTACACCTTCCTCACTCTCTCTCTCATTCCCCATAGTCACCCTCCCACACCTTTCTCCCTCCTCCTCACTCTCCTAGTCAACCCCGTACACCTTTCTCACTCCCTACAGTCATCTTCCTATACATTTCTCACTCTCCTACAGTCACTCCCGTATGCCTTTCTCACTCCCTATAGGCACCCTCCTACTCCTTTCTCACTCTCCTACATTAACCCTGTACACCTTTCTCACTCCCCTATAGTCACTCTCCTACACCTTACTCACCTACTGTCACCCATACCCAAAACCTTTCTCACTCCTCTAGTTGCCCCCCTCCACACCTTTAATACTCACTCCTCTGGTCACTATTACACCTTTTTCACTCCCCAAATCACCCACCCCAAACACACGTTCCTCACTCCCTTACATTCCCCCTTTCATCTTTCTCATTTCCATAGTTACCCTCTACCTCTTTCCCCTACAGTCCCCCTACACCTTTTTCACTCCAACACAGTTGCCCCCCCTACACCTTTCTTACTCCCCTACCATCACAGATCAGCATCTCCAAAAACTCCAGGGTCTGAAATAGCAGTCAGGCATGTATAGCTTTTATTGTCCTATAGCTTTCAGAGACTCTCACAATCGAAAGGATAAACACTGACATAATATGGAGATAAGATTATTACATGTTTATATAGATCTATCATGTACATGAAGATATGATAAGATAACTGGGTCTATTGAAGGAGAGTACAGTCATAGGGTTATCAGGTGTCACAAAGACAAGACTGACATTCACTTGTATACCAAAGTTCACTCACACATGCAAGAGTTCTTATCTCTGAAAACACATGTAAATACCATGACTGTGATAGAAGACTACAGGGCTTCATGCACAATACAAGAAAATATTTAAAAGCTGTCAAAACAAGATGTAACTCTTGGTCTATGAGATGGAAATACAACTGAATTTTACTATGCTGTTAGTTTCCATACATGCAAATATTTGTTTGATGTCAACTGCTCAAGAGTACATTTAAATGGTCCTCCTAAGGCACATTCAGGGGTGCCCAGGGAAGATGGGAGCTGCTCAGGTTTTATTATTTGAGCACCCAAAGTCATCTATCACAGCAAAATACCAACCATTTACCCATTTGTCAATCTAGACAGCAGGAAGATATTGGATTAAGTACCATTTCTTGGTCTCTTTTTTCGTCTTCTTGGACAGGAAAGAGCAAGATAAACAAGAACCTTTCAAACCATGGCCATAACAAATGGCTAATTTTGTTGTGTCCTAATTCAAACATGCTAATTTGGGTTAGTCTGCAGGCTATAAGTGATCCTGTCTGATGCCTATGTTGCTGCCTGAGGCCTATGCAACAGCACAAATATTTTCTTCAGGCAAACGGATGAACATTTCCCGACTTGCCTACTTCCCAAGTTCCTTCTCCTCTTTTTTCAGTGAGATCAATCAGATGACTTGCATTAGTATTCTATGTATACATAGATATGGTAATTTCAGAACAGAATTTTGTCTAAGACAATGATGTAAGAACACATCCTACTGAATTTTGAGGGCATGATGAAGAATACCAGCAGCGAAGAGAAAAAAAATCAGGGGAGGTCTTGTATAATTGTCATGAAAATGTTACAAAATGTGAAATACAACTGTCATTTTACTCCAAACATTCTGTTCATGGCACAGAATGTCTCCCATGGCCAGCAGAAAATGTGTATGATTTAATAAATATATCCCATGAAAAAAGATAAAAATTTGTTGGCAATACCGCATCACAGACAATAGTGGAAGCTATTCTCTCAAGATGTTTTCATGGGTACCCCGGGAATCCATCGGTTTCTCAGACGGCTCTGAGGATCCAAGGATGTGTTTCAGGAGGACCCCATCAAACATTATCATGTAGAACATGCCAATCTAATTTCTCATCTCTTCAGAAACACCAGCAAATACTCTGGATATTGCTAGAAGTGTTGAGTTATTTTCTTCTTTCATACCTTGCTGTGTTTGCTAGCAAAATGAACATCCATTAACATGAAGAACATGTAAGCACCAACCCATATCACTTATATTTCGCTATTAGTTTCAGTCTCTCGCTTACTCAGATTTTCTGGTGTCTTTTCACCCAGTCCATAGCTAATGCTGTAAGCCTGCCTTTCACTCTCTCTTCCATGGCTTCCATGCTTAACATCAATGGCTACCATCGTCTACATGGTTACCATCCACAGCTGACTAGGAAATCTTCACATTCCCCAAAAAGTAAAGTTACAAATCTTTACTATTGAGCACGGAGCCTGGGGAATTTCAACAATACCAGTACCACGAATTAAACTTCACTGATCAATGCATTGTACATACAATATTCACAGGGAGAGTGCATTACTATGAAGCATGGTGCAAACCAGAGATCGATTCTTTTGACAGACAATTTCAAAGGAAATGTGACTTATACATACGAAAAGACAAAACTCCTGTTGTGGGTGATGGTAATAAATTACACTGGTCCAAATTTCAAGGTTGTGTAATGGCCGTATAAGTATAAGTATATCGCAGCCTAAAATAGAATCCTGACAACTAATTGTTTTTAAGATGTCTTTTATGTTAATTTGTTATTAAATGTTTAATCGATATATCCATGATCTGCATCAGGCCTTGCATTTTGACGGGGCCCCGTGATCGACCTCGTGGGCACTTTTCACGGGGATTTTTCATCGGCCCCGTCAAATCACTCCAGTAAGTATATTCCCATATCTTCGTGGAATAAATCTAATCCTAGTACTGTGTCTTCTGTCTTGACGATTTGTGCTTGGGCCAAGAAAAAAAAATATGTCTAGTTTCCGGTTACCCGACCGAGTCTAAATAAATCGTGCGAGTCTAATAATTTTATCAGCAAATTCCAACGAAATCACAACGAAGACCGCATTTTACAACAACAACAACCGTAAATCGGCGCGCCCACTGTCAGCAAACCGTAAAGTGTGACGTGACTGTAGAGCAGCATGGCATGGCGGCCGGTTGACGATCTTTTCAGCAAATAAAGCACCTACTTCTAGGTCGGGAATCGAGAAATCAGCAACGTGATTACGGTTCAGTCGACCTGATCATGTTTATCAGGACAATTTTAAACATATTCTCCATCAACTTCGAAAGAAATCTACTGATTTTATGGCTTGAAATGGCGTTTGTTGAAGCAGTGTTTCGCGGACACGGCAAGTGGTGTTCGTTTTCAGTGAAATCGGCGACGACACAGTCAAAGTCGCCGTCAAAGTCTAACCGACCGGTACCATTTCTCCGCTAAAAAATCCAAAATTTCCCGACTGTTTTATTATGAAGGCATTGCAATAAACCCCCAAGATTCAAGCAAGTAATAATTCTTCGTTTTTCGAGAAATGGCGTGTTCAAATCGTTGTATTATCCCGTCTCGTTTCTCAAATTGCTCGAATTAGATAGGCGCTGGTACAGATCTCCATGATGTTCAAATTAATTTCCCATTTCATTTTATGTTGTATATGTCAATTTTTTTCTTCTGACTTTTCCAGAAAACAAGTGCACTCCCCCTATGGAAGGCACTGGAATTCCACATGGAATTTTGTATTTTTCACTAAAAATCCTTGAAATTCTACAGGGAAATTTCATCATTCCTGGAGGGAAATCCTTGGAATATATTGTTTTGCATATCAAGTTAATAAATTAAAACGATACTCATTTTGGTGGTAATTGAAAACAGCAGTCAAAACACATTATTGGCAATTATTATTTCTACAATATCAGTACAATAACTGGTTTCAGCAGAAGTCGTTGAAATATCAAGATTTACTGGATATTTGCAAAAATACCAACATGGAGGGTATTCATTCCCCCCCCCTCTATCTTTTTGGTGATAAGATCTTTTGAATATCTGAAAATATGGGGGAATATGTTGGGGGGGGATATATGTCCTGGGAGAATATGTTCAAGTGGGTGGGAATGTTGTACAATCAAGAATAATTTGTAGAGCATTGTATATGGGACAGGAGTACTGGACATCAAAATAATATTTATTTCCAAACAAAGGTTTGGTTGATATAATATGACCAATAATACATTGTCGTGTGGTGAAATTTGAAATCAGCCCCGATGGCCAAAAATCAGCCCCGTGACCCCGCAAGACGGTGCCTATTGATCAGCCCCGTCTTATTTCTAGAATGCAAGGCCTGCTGCATGATGTTTCCTGAATCCAATTGAAAGGAAACATTTCATTTATCTATATAAATTAAGAATATAAAATTGAATCATTTTTTATACATTGATTGTATATCTAATATTCGAATAAATGACACATCAGCTGAATATAATCTAAATAATGATATGGAATCATCCGATTATAATTGTTCCATAAAATTGTTTTAAAACCAAAGTTAAAACGTGGATTATTTCAACCAAACGAGAGATCCTGAAGGATCTTGGCGCCCACCATTGTCCGATAATTGTAAGCTAATGACAAGAGGATCTTTTTGTCCATTGTTACTAAGAACAAACAATTGATTTGTAATTTTGTTCACAGAATTGCGAAAAAGAGCGAAAAAGGGACACTGGAAAACGCCAAGATATAATCTTTCTAAGTTTCAGGAGTTTCAAGATTTCTAGAAACTGTACTTATGTCGGTTGTTATAGTAAAGAGAAATGAACAAAGTTAGTCTGAAAGTGAATGTACATGTACGAAGGATCCTTTGTCTTCGTTTTGTAGTATTTTTTTTTTTTTTTTTGCACGTGTTATCATTGGGTACTGGAAGCGAAGACAAATCTCTTTGACACTTTGGCATACTTAAGATTTTATAATTAGGGACGAATGCTAATTCTGTTCTGTTTACTGGGCTAGTTTGAGATACCTCTTTTAAGATACCATGCTCGAAAATAGTAAGATGGCACAATACTTAATACTGAAGGGATCCGGTCCACGCAGTAATGTTGAAACTTCGGAAGTGTCTGAATCCTGATTATCTCCCTTGGATCGAAACATGCAGTAATCTACAGTTGTCGAGTTGTGACATTGTGTCACAAGAGTGACGTCCCTTCATGTACTTGACCCGCCAGCAGACGAAAGGGTGGGGCAGTTCACTTGCAACAGCATGGACTAAAGAAAACTGATTTATAATTTGAAGAAATACATTTTAATTCCGATTTATTTGAACTCCTTGATATGGAAGGTGAAGATATGGATACTCTCTATAGTCAATATATAGAATATGCCCCACCGTTTGATCCGCCGACTCTTGTGATGCAACGTCACAACTCGAAATACCGTATTAATTTGAAGCGTAACTTGGATTTTCGAATCGGACCCAAAAAAGTATCTTGCGCAACTAGGCCCCATGTGGGACCTGTGTACCAACTTTCAGAAAGATCCATGAAATATTTCCTGAGAATTCACGATAACAATGTTTCAAGGGGAAATTCAAGATGGCCACCTGGTGGCCATATTGGATTTTCGAATCGGACCAACAAAGTTATCTTGCACAACTGGGCCATAAGGGGAATCTGTGTACCAAATTTGAGGAAGATCCATGCAGTACTTCTTGAGAAGTTTCATTGGGAAATCCAAGATGGGCGCCTGGTGGCCATATTGGATTTTCGAATCGAACCGAAAAGGGTATTTTGCACAACTAGACCCCAAGGGGAACCTATGTACCAAATTTGAGAAAGATCCCTGCAGTACTTCCTGAGAAATCATGATAACAATGTTGCATGGGAAAATCCAATATGGCCGCCTGATGGACGTATTGGATTTTGGAATTGGACCAGAAAAGGTATCTTTCACAACTAGACCCCAAGGGGAACCTGTGTACCAAATTTGATAAAAATCCATGCAGTACTTCCTGAAAAATCGCGATAACAAGGTTTCATGGGGAAATCCAAGATGGCTGCCTGGTGGCCATATTGGATTTTCGAATCGGACCAGAAAAGGTATCTTGCACAACTAGACCCCATGGGGAACCTGTGTACTCAATTTGAGAAAGATCCATGCAGTAGTTCCTGAGAAATCGCGATAACAAGGTTTCATGAGGAAATCCAAGATGGCTGCCTTGTGGCCATATTGGATTTCGAATCGGACCAGAAAGGGTATCTTGCACAACTAGACCCCGAGGGGAACCTGTGTACCAAATTTGAGAAAGATCGATGCAGTAGTTCCTGAGAAATCGCGATAACAAGGTTTCATGGGGAAATCCAAGATGGCTGCCTGTTGGCCATATTGGACTTTCGAATCGGACCAGAAAAGGTATCTTGCACAACTAGACCCCAAAGGGAACCTGTGTACCAAATTTGAGAAAGATCCATGCAGTAGTTCCTGAGAAATCGCGATAGCAGGGTTTCATGGGGAAATCCAAGATGGCTGCCTGGTGGCCATATTGGATTTTCGAATCGGACCAGAAAAGGTATCTTGCACAGCTAGACCCAAAGGGGAACCTGTGTAACAAATTTGAGAAAGATCCATGCAGTAGTTCCTGAGAAATCGCGATAACAAGGTTTCATAGGGAAATCCAAGATGGCTGCCTGGTGGCCATATTGGATTTTCAAATCGGACCAGAAAAGGTATCTTGCACAACTAGACCACAAGGGGAACCTGTGTACCAAATTTGAGAAAGATCCATGCAGTAGTTCCTGAGAAATCGCGATAACAAGAATTGTTTACGGACGGACGACGGACGGGCGGACGGACGACGGACGGACGACGGACGACGGACGGACGGACTGACGGACGGACGACGGACCACGGACGAAAAGCGATTTGAACAGCCCACCATCTGGTGATGGTGGGCTAAAAATGAAGTGTTTGACTCTTGTTTTAATCTCAGTGTGTAATTCGTTTTATAATTTTGTATTATTCATTGCAGATTTCATTTTACTGAGAATTACTGTCTTGAGATATAGTTCAAGTAAGGAGATTATATCAACAAAGTTTGTTTTTGATATAAGCTTTCCTGGTAGAGGTTAGCGGAAATAATGACAATCGGAACTAGAGGTGTTGATAATTCTCACCACAGTTGGTCTGTGAAAACCGTCGGCTTGAAACAACAGCGAAGAGAGTGAGAGAGAGGGGCTTTACTTTGAAAGAAAAACTGGGAAAAAACACATTTAGCGGGGATTGATAAGATACTCACGTTCTATTATTTATTGCTAGTTTGATGTGTCTAGCAAATTAACTAAATAATGAAAGTAATTAACACCAAATTCAGAATGCAACGAGGCTTTAAATCCACGTTCATTTTACTACAACAATACCATGTGTTGTCAGTGTGCAAAGCTTACAGGGAATGCTCCAACACTTCGATCGCGCGTTTATGTTATAATGAGATATAAATCAAGCGTTATTATTATGTTGATGGGCTGCAAATCCGTATGGGAGATGGCCCCTCAATTTCAATCAAAAAAAACAAAAACCTTTCAGTCCTTAGAAATCGTTTGTCTGTCCAGGGGTCGAAATGTTTTTTGAGAATTACTTGTCACTGTGACAGGTAACTTTTTTTTTACTTGTCACCCTGGTACTTCAGCTTGTCACTCCTACTGAAACTTTTTTCACCATACTCTCATCATATATTCCAACCAGTCTCTCCATTCTCCAGGCATTGGAGAATTTGAGCACACGTCTTTTTTCCGATCGCGAGACATTTATGACAGCGACAAATTTGTCTCCTTCCTTTAGCTCTGCATTGCCAAGATGAAGATCCTTACTCCCTGATGTTAACTCAGTGGGCTCATTTCCGCCACCAGACTGTTCCACTATTAGGAAGTTCAAAGTAAAATGTCAACAGAATGTTCAATTACGAGATTAAATTTGCTGGAATGATATTTTCTTAAGGATCATAACAGCAGGAGGGTTTTATCAACTTTTTTTGTGGGTTACCCAGATTAAAAACTTGACTTTGAAAAATTGAGTTTTTGGGAAATTTTGAAATTGAGTTTAACCCCCCCCAAAATGAGTTTTTATCCATGGGAAAATGCACGCCAACACGCGCGAAAACTGAGTTATAGTGAATAAATATTGTGTTATTCAAGAGATAAGTCGAGTTCCCAAATGAAAATGTTGAATTGTTCTGACAAATTATCAAGCAAAATCATTGTTGTTGTTGTTGCCTTCACTCGGATCAACTCACGAGTACGTTTAGCAGTTGTCCGCTTGTCTGGAGCAAGTAAAAATTGGCACAGGCAACGCAACGTTCACGTTAGCTGCCCGTATTGACAAGCACGATTTTCTTCCGATTAAAATACTCATTGACGAAGTTTTATTGAGCTCTTATTCTCCGAAATAAAACGTAAGAATCAATCAGCTAGTTCTGGTTTCATTTTCGACTTGAAGTTGCCAGGCATGAATAGTCGATAGAAATATAGGCCGATTGGGCTAGATCGTGCCCAAATTTGTTTACTTTATCCATTAGTTTTGCCTTTCAAGCAGATCGTGTGCAAATCTAGCGGGAGATTAATCCTGCATGGAGTTTGATGTACCCGAGCTCTCGTGTTGTATGGCAGTATCATATGGCAGCGGGATGAATGACGAAGTGAACAGAATGTCCGATGTAAATAAAACGAAACTCAACAACTGTTTCCAGGAAGACAATTCAGTCATGTTAGGCCTGTATTAGCTCGTAATTCAGTATTTTTACTTGTCGCGGCGACAGGTGGAATTTTAATTTAGTTGTCACTTGAAAAAATGTCGGCGACAGGTAGACAGGCGTTATTTCGACCGCTGCTGTCAGACAATAAACCTCAAGAAATGCCAATAAATTGTGCGATATAAGTTTACTGTCTATAGTGCCACCCAATGATGAACAATATCAGGAAACTAAATGATGAAGCAAAATCCTCAGATGTGGCCTCGGGAATGTAGATATCGGACTCAAGTCATGTGAATTTCACGTATTACAGAAAAATGGCCATTTGGCTTACAAGGGATGTGAATTATAACACTGGGAAAGTTATATTCATGTTCAGCACACTCGAATTACTTTTCCCTGATACAAAAAAGTAAATTTCCATTTTTGTGAAAACAAATCTTATTTTCATTGGAACCACTGATGATTTTCCAATAATAGAGAAGAAAAGCAACTCCGAGTAGGGATGACAATTTCATTCTGTATATTTCGCTATTAGTTATAGCATCTTCAGCAGTGAACAAAGTTGACTTTGTTCTTTGCTGAAGATGCTATAACTAATAGCGAAATATACAAAATAAAATCTTATTTTGAGATGCAAAAATGCGCCTCCATGATTTCGCCAACACCACCAAAATCTTGTCAGCTCTTTGCTTATCTCGCAAGATCATTATACTCAAATTTCATGGAAATCAAACATGTTGTTTAGAAGATATGATGTTACACATGTTTACCTGCATTCATGTCTATAGCGCCACCTAGTGACAACCAAATACCACGAAAAACAAGCAGGTGAAATCTAAAGCCCTAGGGAGATTGCACATAAAAGTTCAATGGAAAAAACTTTAATCATGATAATGGTTATGGAGGTTTTGACGTTAAGTCAGATAATTGAGATTTTTCATTTAAATAGCAATTTGGTTCGCACCAAAAGAAAATTATCATGTCGGCAATCCTACATTTATGCTCGGCAACATAGAATAGAAGAATCTTTAAATATTTCTCCAACCGAATGGCAAATTTTTATTTCACAAAAAATTTCTTTTTTTGAAATGCAAAAAATGTGCCTTTATAATTACGCCAGCTACACCACAACCTTTTCAGCACATTGCCTATCCTTCAAGACCATTGTAATAAAATTTCATAGAAATCAAACAAGTCGTTCAGACGAAATCGTCACAGAAAGGTT